>APFE030473704.1:0-18258 GCA_000404065.3 Pinus taeda | reverse complement strand
AGAACATCATGGAGAACATCAGTAAAATGACATGGGTTAAACGAATAATCCATGATGAATAATGAGGGACCAAATGGATGATAGAGAGAGAGAGAGATCCTGGTTCAAGAAAATCAAGAGATGAAAGAAGTGGAGTCGCCACTTGAACATGAATCTAACTCTAGGATCAAAAAAGCAACAAACAATCAAATATGAGGGATGCTTCTTGTCTAGGAAAAATAAATGAAAAGAAATGGAGTCGCCACCCAAACAAGAAACGAACTGAAGAGTAGGTACTGAAGGTACGATGATATGACGAAAGATAAGGTTATGAAAAGATCAAGTGACGCCAAAGAATGTTGGTTGTTTGACAGGGTAATGAATGGCGGAAAAGATGAGATGATGCCAAAAAATGTTGACCCTGCTGGCTCAAATGAAAGGATTCCAGATTCCAGATGAGAGAGAAGAATGACGATGAAATGTCGTTGAAACGCCAGGGACAGAAAAACTCTATCCCCAGCAATGGCGCCAAAAAATGTTGTCGTTGCCGGGCCAAATGAAAAGATGAGAAATGAGAAGGATGAATGTCGTTGAAACGCAGGGACATAAAAACTCTATCACCGACAACGGCGCCAAAAAACGTTGTCGCGCTACTTGGAAAATCTATGCGACAACACAATGGTATGTGAAACACCACATAAGTCCTCCTGCTTTGAGAGAAAATTGAGTATGAAGTTACAGACCCCAGTTTATGGGCTAAAATCCCAAAGAGCAGTGACATGACACCCTATCATCAATTCACCTATGGTTGTCAATATATGACAATTATTCTCACCATAACCTCATTGTGTATAAGTTGAATAACTTCAAGAACCAAAGACAATAAATCAATCATTGACTTCACAACCATGATAGGACCATATGCACTAAGCCAATCATTGAGTTCAAATTTTAAATAGGGTCCTTAAGGGTTAGTTACTATTATTTATTAATTATTAAAGGGTGGTTATTGATTTTTGACATATCATTAATTTAAAAAGGGTAATTAGCATCACAAACCCCTTACAGATTTCTAATTCCTTCACGAAAGGGTAAGTAGCCTTTTCTTAAGAATAAAAATAATTGATTAAGAGTCTTATTGAATAAGATAAAAATAAAAGAAAGATATTTTAAATCTCTAATCTACTCCAACGTCTATCTAATAAAGCCTCTTTTTAGCCCTTACATATGACTATAAAAGAAGAACCTATATACTCTAAAATACATAAAATCTCACCCAAATTCCTCATGCAATCTCTGAAATTTTCAGCCTAGTGAAGGATGTCTGAGGCAGTTCAATGTTCGGTCTTCCTGAGGCAGCTAGGGTAGAGAAATACATGTTGATTGGACTCAAAATTCCTTCCTCCACTCGGCCTTCAAGGTAAGTCTTAGAGTTGATTGTTTGATGATTTGTTGGGCATTCTCTTGCAAGACTCTCGCCCCCCTTAAACCCTGTGGTTAGAGCACACTTTTTTTGGAAGAACAAAGTAGATTAAGGTTGCAGAGGGTAAGGTTTCCTTCGTGCTAGTGTACTTTTCTATTTCAGACCTTCAGCCCTCTAATAAGGAACTATTTTATTATTCGTTAAGGCTTGACTGTAGGAAACAACCCTCCTTATTTTGCAGACCTAGGGCACAACTTAAGACTGAGCTTCAGTTTAGTTATTGGACTTGTTTGGCTGTAGGATTAGTTCAGGACAGCGAAGGCTTTTTGCATTTTCGTTTTATGCCTTTGGAATCTGTTTCATTGGGATCCATTCTTAGAACAGCAAGGGTATAGATCTGCCTTAGGCATCTTGACCTTCATCAAGTAAGCCTCACAATCTCTTTGGAAGGATTAGTTCTCAATGATGAGGCATGTTTCTCAGCCTATTTGTATATGTTTTCTACATTTTAAGGAGCTGATTTATTAAGGTTTGGATTGCAGTTATTAATATTTGAAGTCACAGTCCTAGGTTGGAGTAACTACAACAGTGAGTTGATTTGACACATATTGACACATGAAGCTTGACACAGTAACCCAAGTTGTGTTCGCTATCTATGACTTATACCAGCAAATGATAAAACTGTATATGACAAGTTTGACATATTGACTTAACATAGTGACCTTGTAAGACAGTGCAACAATGAAGAAAAGTAGTTCTTTGAGTGTAGATGTTCTGATGTACACATGTGACAACAACTCTTGTGACTAACCTAGACATATTTGTTAACTGTATACATTTTCTGTTAGTCCTTATATGATATGATGGTTGACCTATGTCATTGACACAAATTCATAATGACAACAATCCTTAATGAGTGGGAGAGGTTATGAAGTGGTTGGCGAAGTTTGTGTGTTGTAGTTTTGTCATGACCTACAGTTGAGATTGCTGACAGTGACCTTGAAACTTGCTCTTACAGTGATAGCGACATTGGTGCCTTGACTATGATAATATATGAAGCAATAGCACATTTGGACAATAGGGTATTGAACTATGCAAGTGTGAATTGATTGTAACACACATAACTAATAGACCTAACATATAGTTGTTTGACATTTGACTTGATACTTTAACATGACACATACCTTGATTATGATGTGAAACATTGATTGACTTAGTGAGCATTCTATGATGAGTGTCTTGACTTTGACCATACTTGACTAAGACACCATATGACAATGTTGCATTAGTGTTGATTTTACACCTACATAAGACATTAACAGTGAGTTGACACCTTGGCTATGACTTGACCTATAGATTGAGGTACATACATTTATGACAGTGATGACCTGGTGATCTGTCTTGTAATGATGACCTAGAGAGTGCACAATGACACAATTGTAACCTTGCAGGGCAGTAGGTCTTGAAGGCAATATCATCCAATTGCAGAAGCATATTGACGTAAAGATGGATAACAGGTTTTGACCAGCTGAGCGGCAGTGTTTAGACATATGTTGATAGCTCTCTTTGGGCAGAGCTTGAGAGCATCGGTAGCATGTCATATGGATGACCTGAGGCACCTTGGTTTTTGGCATCATTGGATAGCATTACCATATGGTTGCAGCTTTGTGAGCAGTTTGTAACAGTGAAGCAGCGTATAAGCCTTGATGTTTATTCATTCGTGAGCAGTTCAATAGAGTTACATGCAGTGGTAGACAACATTGTGGGTTCTTGATGTTGAGCAATGATCAGATGTGCAGTGATCTATGTTTGTAGTGACAATGATGTGCAGTTGAGCAGTGAAACTTGAAAGTGATGTGTAGTTGAGCAGTGAGTTTGATGTGCAACAGTCAATGGCTACCAGGACTTGATTCTTGAAATGTGGTCCGCTAGCTCTCCAGGGTGGTAGGGTGGTGCAAGGGAGGTGATTGGAGTCACCTTCAGGTCGTGGCCTGAAAACACTTCAGGGCGGTAGAGTGTTGCTAGGGAAGGTCGTACTCTGCACAGGGCATTAGGGTGTCTTTTTAGTTGGGACAGATAAACTACAGGGTGGCAAAGTATCATTTTTTACAGCAACTGGTAAACGGAGTGTTGGGGCACTTATCAGGTTGTGGCTTGACATACAGGGCGTTGGGGAATCCTTCCAGTTGCAGCAGGTTATTAGGGTTTAGTAGCGTCCTACAGGTAGTTGCTTGTGAATTAGGGGGTTGGATCCTCTTCAGTTGTGACTGAAAATTTGATGTAATTCCTTTTCTTTTAAAGAGGAGGAGAAGACAATTACTAAAAAAGCGTTTGGTGGTTTTTGACCTAGAGGGGGTTTTCCACCTAAAATTCTCCGTGTCTATTGTTTTATCTTCTGCATTGTGTATGGTGTTGTCTACTGTTGCTATATGTTCAGGGTTACCTGAAGAGAACAATAATATTAATAACTAAAAATTAACTAACGCTATGAAAAAGATTAAAAGTGCTAATTGCGAAAAAATATTAATTCACCCCCCATCTCGTTATTTCCAACAATTGGTATCAGAGCCAAAGGTCAGAAGTTCGAATCACAACTAGCTCGCGTTGGGGGAGATTGGTGGACATTGGATAAACCAACGCTCCCCATGTGTTTCACGACACGTGCTTAACTTCCTCTCGTGGATCCGTTAACTCTGGCGATGCATCCTTTTAAGCCTGCGAGTTTTGGTGTAACGACAATCTTGAGTCCAACAAGTGGTATCAGAACCAGGGTCCTTCAATAACAACTAACTGCTAGAAGATAGATCTCAAAGCATAGACATGGGAAAATCAAAGAAGCAAGCTGCCCCATAATTCTAAAGATACAAAAGAACATTTAGGTATAGTAACATTTGAAGAAAATCAGTATTGTCCACCAGCTCCTGTGTTTGATGAAGATAATCACTGGATATGGGAATTTAAAATGGAAATTCATTTGCATGTTCATATTGTATGGCAATCTGTTGTTTCTGGAGACACATCTACCGACGAAGCTAAAAGGTACAATACGAAAGCCATGAATGTCATTTTTAATGTTCTGCTAGATCCTGTAAAACCAAAAGTTGGTCAAAGCTCAACAACCAAAGTTCTTTGGAAAAGGCTTCATAATCTCTACTCAAAATGGCATTCAGGTCTAGATGTATATATTGATAATTAGGCGGAATCAAACAAGGTTGCAGAAGTGTAAGAAATGAGTGAAATCAAATTTCAAAATTAAGTGGTCAGAGTTATAAAAGAACTACAGAGTGAAAGGGAAAAGACTAAATATGGAAGAAGAACTGAAGATAGCAGAAGGAATTAATAAGAAGAATGAAGAATCCGAGGAAGTTATCAGTAGTCTTAAAATGTAGTTAGAAGAAGCCAAAAAAGCTGGAGAGTCAGAGAGTCGTACAAACAAATAAGAAGTTGCTCTATTGAAACTCCAAGTGCAGGAAGTAGAGCAGAAAGAGAAGGATTTGGCAAGCAAATTAAAGGAATCTGATCAAGGGTACATATCTGCAGTTGACCAGAAGCAAAAGGAATTAGATACATCTTCAGCAGAAATAAGAAGGCTCAGGGAAGAAAAT
This sequence comes from Pinus taeda, assembly GCA_000404065.3. Classification (NCBI taxonomy): domain Eukaryota; kingdom Viridiplantae; phylum Streptophyta; class Pinopsida; order Pinales; family Pinaceae; genus Pinus; species Pinus taeda. The sequence continues at coordinate 13,251 of APFE030473704.1, read as the reverse complement.
GAAAAGCAGAAGGAACAGATAAAGGTACCCAACAGAGAAGTAGAGAAGACCACTCTTCTAAAGCTAAAGGTTGAAGAGGCTGGCAAAATAAGGGAGATGTTGAAAAGACTGTTTCAAGAATACCTTGTTCAAAAACATGACGCAACTCTAACGGAAATCAACAAGTTCAAGGAATCGCAAAAAGAATATTGTAGGTTATTGACAAGAAAGACCAAGAATTTTACTACCCTTCTTCATATTCCTAACGAGACCATAGCATCTAATTCCCCTTCTTTCCCTAAACAAGGATACAATCTGATTTCTTCTTACACAACCAATCCAAAGCTTTGTGAACTTTGCCAAGGTCTCACGAGCACAAACACCATGAACATAAGGCATTCAAGCAGGAACAAGTCCATTCAAAGCAATGGACACCAGCTTCTGATCCTCCATTGATGTTCCCATAGCAGCTAACTGATTTCTTAACTTAGTAATCCTGGTCAAGTAGTTCACCACTATATCCATCTTGCTCATACAAATGGCTGAATGTTGGTTTTATAAGAGTATCTATCAAGAATCAATAGCTTTTGAAACAAACTCAACCAAGACTCCAAACATATCATTACTTGTCTTCTTCTCTGTAATGCAAGAGATGAAATGATCCTTCATTAAATCAAGAATGATTCTCTTAGCCTTGGATTTCTTCTTCCAATGAGCAGCCAATGAGCAGCCAACTGTGCCAGATCGGTAGGTTTTATTAACAGTAAAGGAAATTGATATTTTTGTTCTTTTCTTTACCCACTGCAAAAGGAAGATACTGGATAGATTGAGCCCAGTGTACCATGTACCTGAAAAATCACATCGCCGCCAACTCTGACAGGCAGGGATTTGGTTCACCCAACATGACCACTAAAAATGCAACATTGCATGTCATCTGATAGGGGAATCTCTAAAAGCAAGGAAGAAGCCCAAAAGGGCGTGGAATTATCAAATGATCAGTGTTGCCGTAACGATGTTGTTATAGGCTGCTTTGAGGGGTCATGTATGCATCTACTGGGGTCCACACACTTGTAGCAGAGTTAGAATTGACAGGATAAATGTAGGCCAGCACGAGCGACGCAAATTTGTCATCAAAACGGTATAAATGGGCAACACTTAATAATTTTCAAATATTGAGTAACGTTATCATCAGTTCTTCAGGGCTCAAAACAATTTTGCAACTCTTTTTCACCCCTTTATCATCTCTACTGGTAGAAAGAAAGGAAGGGAATGGGATCTGATTAACACTTATGAAGGTGGATCGATATTCTGCCATGTCTCTTCCACCTTTCCATCAAATGGGACCTAGATGTCACCATTGGTGTTATTCCGGTCTTGTAGCAAGAAGAGAGAATAACGAACAACTTGTCACACAGTGACACTCCAACTATGTGATACCTTTAAAGGCATGTGAGCTTTATTAAAAATTGCTTTTACTCTTTTGGTTTTCATTTCTGTTGTTTCCTGTGTTTCTTATATTTCAATTTTCTCTATTGTTAGGTTTTTTATACTCTCAATGTTATATTGCTTTTTCACGAAGGAAAAACTCAGGATCCCCCTGCTCTTCCCCAACATATCTGGATGGGAGTGCAAGTCACCGCCAACCAACCCGAGGGACTCAACAAAATTTAAACCTATGGCCTCCCTGTGGGCAACTGTCTTGGGCTGATGGTTCAACTAAATAAGCTAACCCTTCATGCTTCGAACCTTTAAGCCCAATCCTGAGGTATTCCACCTGTCCACTGCGCGTCATCCTCACCTTCCTGTCCAACACTATGTCTTCCTGTAACGCATTAAGGTACTCAGGTAGAAGGTCATCAACAGAAGGTAATTGACTCTGTTGTTCAGGGTCCTCAATCATTGAAGGTTCAAACAACCTCAAACAGTCTACATTTACGACTAAGTAGATGTGGATGTAAGCTGGCAGATCAAGGCGAAAAGCATTCTCACCAATCTTCTCAAGTATCCTGAAGGGTCCATACCTGATATGTTTTAGCTTTTTACCTTCACCTTGCATTATGTCCTTGCTGATATACAGCCAGACTTGGTCTCCAACTTGAAAACTATGCTTTATCCGATGCTTATCATGCCTAGCCTTGTACTTGGCCTAGCTCTTTTCCAGCTGTTCCTGTACTGCCTGGTGGATCTCTTGGATCTGTTCAATGAACCTAGTTGTCTTCTCCACATCACTGTGTCTATCAACCATGGTATCTTTACCAAAGACAAAATCCAAAGGAGACCTTGGTATGAAACCAAAACATGTCTCAAAAGGAGATCTCTATGTAGAAGAGTGTTTGGCTTTATTGTAAGCATGCTGCACATAGCACAAGTGCTCATCCCAAAGCTTAGGAAGTTTGTTGCAATATCCTCTCAGTAACTGGATCACCGTCCTATTAACTACTTCTGTCTGTCCATCTGTTTGTGGATGAAAAGTTGTGCTTTTCTTCAACTTGGTGTCCATTAGTTCCCACAGACCGGACCAAAACTTCCCCACAAATCAGTTGTCTCGATCAGATACAATAGAAGTGGGTAATCCAAAATGAACCCATACATGTTCAAAGAATAATTTTGCAGCTTGTTCAGCTGTAATTTGTTTACTACAGGGTATCAAAATACACATTCTGTTGAACCTATCCACAACAACATATAGATAATCATGACCTTTCCTAGATTTAGGCAGTCCTCCAGCGAAATCCATGGAAATGCTTTCCCAAGGGTGAGAAGGAACTGGCAAGGGAGTGTACAAGCCTAGTTTTCTATTCTTGGGCTTGCTTTTAGCACACATAGCACACCTTTACATATCTAAAAATTGTCTCATTCATTTTCGGCCAATAGCAGAACCTTTGCAATTGTGCAACTGTTTTACTTACCCCAAAGTGACCTGATATCAGAGAAGTGTGTGCTTCCCTAATTATCTTTGCTCTCTTAGTTTGTGTAATGCAGAGTTTCCCACAATGATATAAGAGTCGGTCCTTCACATGATAGTCCAATTCTTCTACTCTTTTGCTTTGACTCAAAGTTGCATATACATCTTTAAAGTCCATATCATGAGCATATTGTTCTATGTAGCTTTCATGCAGCACATAATTATGCTTAAGTATGGTAGATGCATTTATAATGGGTCTAGATAACATATCTGCAACCTTGTTATGTATGCCCTTTTTATACTTGATGACTAAATGAAATTGTTGTAGAAACCCCATCCATCTGTAATGTCTTGATTGCTGCAATTTAGTTTGGGAGTGTAGGTATTGAAGTGGCTGATGATCAGTATGTATTACTGTTTCCTTGCCCATTAAGTAATGTTTCCACTTTTTCACACTCTGAACTAATGCATACAATTCTTTATCATAGGTAAGATAATTAACTACTGCAGGATTAAAAGTCTCAGAATGATAACATATGGGTTTACCGTGCTATGTCAACACTGCTCCCATGGCATAGTCACTGGCATCAGTTTGGATTTCAAATGGTCTTTGTAGATATGGCAGTGCTAGTACAGGTGTTGTACTAATATTTTATTTCAAGGTGTCGAAGGCTTTCTGCTGTTTGCCTCCCCACTGAAACACCTTGTTCAATCCTGTAAAAACATGTAAGGGAGCTACAATTGAGGAAAAGTTTGATATGAACTTCCTCCAATACTGTGCTACTCCTAAGAAGCTTCTCACTTCTGTAGCAGACTTGGGTTTAGGCCAGTTCATGATGACTGCCACTTTAGAGGGATCTATTTTCAATTCACCTCCCCCTACTATATGACCCAAATAATTTAGAGAGGTTTTGCCAAATTCACATTTGGAGAGTTTAACATACAGTTTTTCTCTTTTCAAAACATCTAAGGTCTACTTAACATGCTTTAAATGTTCTTCCCACGTTTTACTAAAAATCAAAATGTCATCCAGATACACAATAACGAAATCATCAAGAAAAGGTCTGAGTACATCATTCATTAATCTCATGAAAGTAGCAGGGAGCATTGGTCAAGCCAAAAGGCATAACCAGCCATTCATACAATCCCTGCTTTGTTTTGAAAGCAGTCTTCCATGCATCTTGCTCTGCAACTCTGACCTGATGGTATCCATTGTGCAAATCCAGCTTGGTGAAATAAACAACTTCCTTCAATTGATCTAAAAGATCATCTATGCGAGGAAGGGGATAACGATTTTTTATTGTTATCTTATTCAGTGCTCGGTAATCAATGCACATTCTCCACGGGCCATATTTCTTTCTCACCAGAACGATCGGTGACCCACATGGTGATGTGCTAGGCCTGATGAACCCTTTCTCGAGCAACTCCTGCACCTGCTTCTTGATTTCAACATCTTCTAAAGCAGATAACATGTACATTCCAATGTTAGGCAAAGGAACATCTTGCTGCAAAATAATATCATGTACTATTCCCTTTTTGGATGGCATACCTTTAGGTTCTTGAAATAAGACATCATACTCTGAAACAATCTTTTCTATATCAGTTTGTTGATCAGCATTACAACCCTCAAATATATTGGTCTTATCAGGTGCCTTTTCCTTTACAACCATCAGTAAGAACTGTTTGCATGGATTTATCATTCTTTTCATCTGTCCTGAGTTTATGAGAGTATAATTATTCTTGAGCTTGTGAGCTCTTACAAAGTATTCGATTCCATCTTTAACAAGTAGATACTTGTTCTCAGCTCTATATAAAATAGCCTTTTTATCATACAAGTAAGGACTTCCTAAAACAATTCAACATATATCCAAAGGAATTATATCTAACTCAACCTCATCTACAAATGCTGACCCAAAAGAAAACTTGAGTTTGCACTGTCTAGTCACTTGTAGTTGTGCTTTATCATTCAACCATCCTAATGGGTATGGTTTCTTATGAGGTGTAGTTGTTAATCCCAATTTCTTTACAATTGCTTCAGAAATTAGATTTAATTGTGAGCCACTATCAAACAAGGTATCAATCTTTTGATTTTTGGAAATAACTCGAATATGGAAAAGCTCACGTCTTTTTCTCTCATGTTCTTCATCAATAACAGATTGAGCATAATTACTAGTAGCTGCTTCAGAATTATTACCTTTTATACCTGTGGCTGCAATGATTGTTTCATCTCTCGAGTCTAACCCCAAATCTTGTTGAATAGTTGTAGCAACCTTCTTCTTCTTGCCCTCAGACTTCTTAGGTCTCAGCTCTGTATGCAGAATCCAGCAATGCTCATCATCATGCCCCTCCTTTTTACAGTGAGTGCATGAATCTTTGCCTTTTTGTGCAGTGTTAGCCTTCCTTGCTTTCCACTTCTGCTTTCTTTTCTCCTTGCTCTTGCTTACAGTGGGTTGGGATGGTCCCTCAACTTCTGGATTTCCATTCTTTCCTCTAGCTTCTAGATGAGTATCTTGTACAAATACATCATCTATACTAGTGGGATTAAACATGAGGATGGTATGCCTCATGTAGCTGTGTAGACCACCAATGTACTTCAAAAGAGTTTCTGGTGAGTCTAATGAGACACCCAACATCAATGCTCTCTTTCTGAATTCTTGAGTATACCCTTGTACACTTTGCCCTTTCAACTGCGGAAGAGTTTGCCAACTCATCATGGCTTGTTGCATGTAGGCCAATGGATAGAACTTCTTTTTGATTGCAGCAACAAATTCACTCCAGACAGAGATGATCTTGCCATGTCTTTTCATATCAGCTTGGGTTCTGCCTTCCCACCAAACCAAGGCAGTGCCTCCTAGCCATAGGCTTGCCAGCTGAATCTTACTCTTGTCTGAGTCTATGTTCTGTACTCTGCAATACACATCAATTTGTCTAATCCAATTGTCCAACTTTTCAGCATTTAGCTCTCCATCATATATAGGCAAATCAAATTTGTCATCCAATTTAATCAAGGATGCTTTCTTATTGGAAGAGAATGCAACCCTCGCATCCAAGGGGCAGTAGGAGCAAAAGAAGAAGAAGAAAGATGTTTCAAAGATCAAATGCTTCAGGTGTGGTGAACTCGATCACTACGCAACACAATGTCCTCTCAAAAAGGACAAAGATGAGAAGCATGATCTGAAAGTTGTAGCCATGAAGATCAAGGAGGATGAGTTTTCCATGACAACCGAGATACCTCCAAGAGGGAGGTAGGTTGATTTAGAGCTATAGTTCAAAAGAGATATAGATGGGCAGGATCCTTGAGGAGTCCACCTCTCGAATCAATTCCTTGCTACAAGAGCCCAGATCAGAAGTGGCAGGATGGACCAGTGTCAATTGGTGCAGAGGAGTGTCGAAGAGACAGTTGCAGTGGCTAGGAGCACCAGAGACTAAGCAGCGCAAAGTAGAGTTGGCAGCAATGCAGTTGGCACAGAGCAAAGCTTAGCAGCAGCGCAGAGGCTTCAGAGGGTCAGCGTAGAGACTAGTAGCAGTCAAACTCGAGCAATGAGGTACATCATACTGAACACTAATTCAATAATTTTGGATGCTTTTCCGTTGTTGATGCAGTAGCAGTGGTAGTTGGAGAAGGTTGCAGTGCAGATGTAGTGTTCCCAGTGGCAGTGCCAGCAGCAGCACATATGCAAAATTTATGAGGGTTGCAGTACAGATGCAGTTTTGACAGTGGCAAGGTCAGCAACAGTGCAGATGCAGCATTTGCGCAGTAGTTGGTGGGTAGCGATGTCAGACATTAGCAACGCTGAGGGAGATGTGTCAAAGTCAGAGTGATCCTTCAACATGTTGCATTACTATAGCACATTCCTCGCTAAGAGGGAGTGTTGATTTCTAGTAGCATCAGATGTGCTCTAAGCCTCAAAATTTGCAAGGAGGCTTGGACACATGCATTCTCCAATACTCATAAATTGTTTTGGGGAATTCCACTCGGAGACAGTTTTATTAAAATAATTAATTATTTTTAATGGGACCATAAGTCTAAACTTAGGAAATTAAAATACTTAATTGGTATTAATATAAATTGTGGGTGTAACTTTTAGAAGAAGATGAGGATTAATCCAAAATAATCTAAGCCATTGATTGAAGTTAATCTGGGTCGTTGGTTGTCCAACAGAAAGATATAAGAAGAGGCCTAAGGGGCACTTGGAGGACACACATAGGGGAGATCAAAAGTTCGATTTTCTGAAGCAGAGTAGCTGCCGGAGATATTTTCGATAATGCTCTTTTGCAGAGAGGGGCAGGGATAGTATCTGAAGAGAAATCTTTCTTGATCGGAGAATAATCAGCAGAGAAGAGAGAGAGAGAGATCCAGTAAAGGCAGCGGAGAGCCAGAGAGGCTGACACAGAGGCGGCGCAAAATCCTTGAGGGAGTTTGAAATTTGTTGGAGGGTTTGATTTATGCAGTTGGAAGCCAAGGTGTGAGACCAGGAGAGAAGAAGTCAGAATCTCAGAGGCAAATCGATCAGCCAGGAAGAGTGATGCAGGTCCTAGAAATTGTGATGTTGAGCTGACGCAGACACTATGCAAAGGTAGCCATGGGTTGTTCATTCAAGGGCTGGATCAGACAGGACTTCCAATGATAGTGTGAGGTAATCTCAAAAACCTCTCAAGAATCAAGAGATTATATTCAGAAATTACTACTGCATAATAATAAAACACTCAGTTGTTGCACTGGTTTTCCTGCATTGGATTTTTCTGGGGACATTTCTCTAAAAATAACTATGTAAATGTGTTTTATCTTTTTCCTATTCAGTTTCTTGTATCGACATATTATTTTAAATAGTGAACCTTGTAGTTTTATTTACTTCAATATTTACCGTAGAGCATAGTAAATAACTTGTATGGATTAACAAGTAGGAGAAGTAACACCAGTTTGTTGCAGTAGGGATTCCGGGTTTAGGAATTTTCACAACCATTTCTTTATTGGAATTAATGTATAGCTATGTGATAATTTTGCATGGTTGTATGAAACTGTTACATGAGATTAATATGTAAAAATATTTGTGGATTAAATTGGAAATCTACATTGAGGTTGTAAGAAATATGTCTTTGTGAAAATTCGGCTAACCCTGAATCTTATTGCAGCAACTGATGTTATTTCTTCTATTTGTTAATGTAATTAAGCAAATTATTTTTTGTGTGTTAAAACAAATATCGAAACAAATACACTGAACCTTCACAAAACAAATATTGTGGAAGAAATAAAAATGTTGGAAGAAATAGATGCACACACACAATATGACACCTTTATTTTTGCACTAAGTCCCTGGAAAAATCCCAACTCGGGAAAACCGGTGCAGCAGCTGAGGGTTTTGATATTATGCAATAGTAAAAATTTGAGTACAAACTATGGATGCCCAAACTGGCTATATCCAAAAAGAGAACTAACTAGCAATAATAACTAGGGAGAAAAAATTCTCACTCCACAAGCGATCCAACACTAACCTCAACTTAAGTTGAGCTACTCCTTGCTCCCTCTACGTAGTCACTATGTCAGCGTACGTATTGTGTCCCACGAGCTCATAATTGTGTCTCCTCTCATTGTCTCATCAGTTGTTGTTTGGGAAACTGATACTCTTTGCCTCAAGACCCTCTGCCCAGCTTCTAGCTCAGAATTTCTCCTTCTCCCCAACAAAATGGAAATCTCCCCAAGAGGGCTCTACATTGCCTCTCTGTGGCAATCACTGCCTCTCTACAATGTACTCGCCGGAAATGGAAAATCTTCCTCCGACTTCACTATCTTTTCCCCTCTCTCACTACTTCGATTTCCCAGCAAAATTAAATGCTCAACTGATTTGGTGTGTCTTCTCCAAGCCCCATCGACTTATTCTTATAATCCTCTTTCGAGACTTCAACAACGACGATTAAATCTTAATCGATGGCTAGGATTAACTAGAAATTGATCCATGTACTTTTCTAGAACATTCTCACCATGAATTAATGAATTAAAATTAATTAATCATATTTTTTAAGTTTAGACTTAGGAAATATTAAAAACTGACTAATAAATCTAATTAAGTCATCTCTAGGTGGAATTTCTAAAAACGATTTCTGGGTATTGTAGAATACATGTATTCTAGCCTCTCCACCAAATCTCATGTTTAGAACAGATACAATGTTACAAAAAATAACACTCCCTCTTAGCGAGGAATATGTTTTAGTGTTGCAACCCACTGAAACAAGACCCTATCTCTGCATCATCTCTTGTCATGCAGCTGATGTCTGGCTGCTGCTACCCACCAACCAATGCGCAACCCTTATATGTGTTGCATCTGTGTTGCTGCTAACTGAACTGTTGCCAACACTGCATCTGCACTGCAACTCCCTCTTCATTTGTTGTTGTTGCAACTGCAACATCTGAACTAAAAGAATTCAAAATACTGAATCAACTGTGATCAGTTTGATACATCTATCACCTGAGTCTCTGACTATTGCTAGTATTTGCATTGTCACTGAGGCATTTGCGCTACTATTGACTCTGCATTATGCCAACTTCATTGCTACCAATTATGCATTGTGCTCCCCAACATCTGACCGTAACTAGACTCTGCATTTATCACTCTAGCATCTGACTGCATCTATTGCCACTGATCCATCCCCCTACTAAAATATTGTGGGCTCCCATAGCAAAGTTCTGATTCAAGAGGTGGACCTCCTCAAGAATCTTGCCCATCTGTAGCATTGTTAGGCTACAATACCAAGCACCCCATTTCAATCCTGGGGGTATGTCAGCAAACATGTCGAAGTCTTCCTCCAGCATGGAGGACAACCTATCACTCTCGGCATGAGTTGCCTCTTGGTCCCGCTTCTCCTTGTCCTTCTTCCTGATAAGACACTGGATGCTCTAGTGACCAAGTTCACCACATCTGAAACACTTGACCTTTGACGGGTCCTTCTTATTCTTTCGTTGCTCCCCTTGTCCTTGACTAAGACCCTTTGATGTGAGGGCCACATTCTCCTCCTCCTTCACCTACTTCGACACGCTGCTACTGCCACTAATGGAGCTCTTCACTAAGTCTTGCCTCAATTCCTCCCGTTGCAAATCGGCCCACATCATGCCCCACCTTGACAAGGTTTCTCTGCCCAAAATTCTTTGGACAAATACCTGCCACTCCTCAGAGACATTGTTGAGTGCTAAACGTACTAGCTCTGTGGCTTGAGGTGATGCTCCAACAACTGACAATTGGTCCCGGATCTCTTGAATCCTAGTTAGGTAGGGGTCTATCTGTTCCCCCTTCTACATCTTGGTGCATCTCATATTTTCCTCCAGGTACATCTTCTGTTGCTTGGAAGTGCCTTGGTATAGCGTGGAAATTGTATCCCACATCTCCTTAGTCATTCCTTGGCTCGCTATGTGTGATACAATGTGATCTCGAATATCGTCAAGAATCAACCTCTTTTCCCTCGCCATATCCTTTCAGTATTAAGCTAACACTGCATCTATGAATGGCTTCAGGCCATATCCATCCAGAAGGAAGGACATCCTTTCCTTCCAGATGACATAGTTGGAGCACCGTCCAACCTATCCTGCTCTTGATCTGATAATCACCCTATGAGTGACCTCAGTTGAAGATTTATTAAACAAAAGGTATTACAAATTCATGTGCTGGTGTGTGTTCTATGTTATTCAAGCAACGGATCGATCAGATTTCCAATACATAGACATTTAAATAGAAAGACAACAGAGAAATACAGTAAGCAACACAAAGACACGAGAATTTTTAATAAAGAGTTCACCCTATTCTCCAGGGTTACATCTCCGGTCCAGCTTCAGTGGTGGCCTTTGTTTTATTGTGTCTTACAGCAGAGAAATTACAATACAGGGACTCAATGTGAGTTCTCCTGAAGCAGATTTTGCTTGGTAGGATGGTTCTTGGATTCCCCAAGCCACTCAGAGTACACAGACTCTTGTTCTTCCTACCAGCTCTGTGACCTTTGGTCTACAGTGGAAAGAGCCAACTGCGATGCTCAATCCAGACAAATTCCTCTATGGGAAGGCTTGAATCTTCAATCTCTCTGGTGCTCGACGTTGCCTGTGGTCAGCTCGACCCTCTGTCTCCTCTGCTTGGCTTTACTGTTCTCTGTGTGCAATCCTCCTCTCAGGGTTCATTATTCACTGTCTCTCTGGTTGCTTGGACTCCTCTCAAAATCCTCCGCTCTCTTTGATTGTCTTTGTTCATGGCTTTAACCATTTGATCCTTATGCATGTTCGGTTCCTCTCCCGCCTGCATCGATTCTCCTTCTGCAGCTATGCTTGGAATTCCCTGTTCGGCGTCAGCATGAACGCTCTGGAAGTGCCACGTGTCCCCATCGAAATAGCGCCAATCTGCTCATCGATTCATTTCTTCGGTTCTGTCGTGGATACGTTCTTTCTCCACCGTGACGGTCAAACAGATTCCAAATCCTTTTAAATCGCGGCTTAATTCCCTGCCGATTTCGCTTCTTTCTATCGGGCGCAATCTCAGCCGTTTGATCTAGGCTCCTCCAGATCCAACGTCATACGCACGTCGAGCGCGGTTGACTTGCTCGACCGTTAGCACGCGATCACGACAGTTTTTCTCTCACCTCTGCTGCCACGCATCGATCGCTAAGTGGGATCGCTCCGCTCTCCTCCAAAACCTCTTACCGTTCAAGGGCACCCCGATCAATACCGCCGATTTTCCAGAGCGTGGGTCCCGCCTTTGTCCTTTAGCATTTTTTCTTTTCCGCCCGTGGTTCTCCGGCTCCCAACATGACCGAGTGCTTAAGGCCTTCCATTTTAGCCCTGTTCGCCTAGCGATGCGCGATTAGCGCTAAGCGTTAATCACGCATCAAAATCGCCTCCTTTTCCCGATCCAGGGCTCCCAGGGGTTGTTTTGACCTCCTGCACAGTCTCCATGGGCCTTGGTCAGCGCGCTTTGACTGAGGTCCTCATTGTTCCACGTCAGCTACCATGGCCACTGGTTCAAGGCATTTTTTGATCGCTGTTTTGGAATTTTCAAGGATTTGTTCAACTCGATATAGTCAAGGTTTTTGACAGTGTTTTGTGGATCCGATTCGGATCACGGCCTCCCTACTGAAAAAGTTTTTGGACCACCAAAAGTTGGTTTTCTTCAAGCATCAACTAAGTGAGGAAACTGTTGTCTCACTTGTCCAATCTCAATCCACTTTGCACTACTCAGCTTCGAACCTTTAAGCCCAATCCTGAGGTATTCCACCTGTCCACTGCGCGTCATCCTCACCTTCCTGTCCAACACTATGTCTTCCTGTAACGCATTAAGGTACTTAGGTAGAAGGTCATCAACAGAAGGTAATTGACTCTGTTGTTCAGGGTCCTCAATCATTGAAGGTTCAAACAACCTCAAACAGTCTACATTTACGACTAAGTAGATGTGCATGTAAGCTGGCAGATCAAGGCGAAAAGCATTCTCACCAATCTTCTCAAGTATCCTGAAGGGTCCATACCTGATATGTTTTAGCTTTTTACCTTCACCTTGCATTATGTCCTTGCTGATATACAGCCAGACTTGGTCTCCAACTTGAAAACTATGCTTTATCCGATGCTTATCATGCCTAGCCTTGTACTTGGCCTAGCTCTTTTCCAGCTGTTCCTGTACTGCCTGGTGGATCTCTTGGATCTGTTCAATGAACCTAGTTGTCTTCTCCACATCACTGTGTCTATCAACCATGGTATCTTTACCAAAGACAAAATCCAAAGGAGACCTTGGTATGAAACCAAAACATGTCTCAAAAGGAGATCTCTATGTAGAAGAGTGTTTGGCTTTATTGTAAGCATGCTGCACATAGCACAAGTGCTCATCCCAAAGCTTAGGAAGTTTGTTGCAATATCCTCTCAGTAACTGGATCACCGTCCTATTAACTACTTCTGTCTGTCCATCTGTTTGTGGATGAAAAGTTGTGCTTTTCTTCAACTTGGTGTCCATTAGTTCCCACAGACCGGACCAAAACTTCCCCACAAATCAGTTGTCTCGATCAGATACAATAGAAGTGGGTAATCCAAAATGAACCCATACATGTTCAAAGAATAATTTTGCAGCTTGTTCAGCTGTAATTTGTTTACTACAGGGTATCAAAATACACATTCTGTTGAACCTATCCACAACAACATATAGATAATCATGACCTTTCCTAGATTTAGGCAGTCCTCCAGCGAAATCCATGGAAATGCTTTCCCAAGGGTGAGAAGGAACTGGCAAGGGAGTGTACAAGCCTAGTTTTCTATTCTTGGGCTTGCTTTTAGCACACATAGCACACCTTTACATATCTAAAAATTGTCTCATTCATTTTCGGCCAATAGCAGAACCTTTGCAATTGTGCAA
>APFE030473701.1:2419-22284 GCA_000404065.3 Pinus taeda | reverse complement strand
TGCTGGATTAGCCATAGATATGAATTCTTAACTGCTCATATTTCAGCTTATCCTAACATGGTGAATACTGTTTAAGAATTCTTAACTGCTCTCAAGCATTATTTCCATGTTTTCTTCATTAGCATAGTGAAAGATTCTTAATTGCCTATCACTTACTAATGTTCCACCACTCATCAACAAATCTGATATATTGTTTTCACATATGCCTTACTTGCTCTGCATCAACACTTTGTCTTCACATATCTATTTCTTAAAGCATAAATATTTCAACTCCATTGCCCAATGGAACAAACTGTCCAGTAATTCCGAATTTCAGTTCTAAAGAGAATCATCAACCCACCAAAATCAAACAAACAGTGCATTATAACTAGTCTAAAACAGTCATCAAACAAAGCTAAAACCATACAGAGAGAGCCCTCTCTGGTTGCAGGTAGACTAGGACCTGCAGCTAAAAGATTGGTCAGTGGTTACCTCGGCTGCCATTCCCTTGGGAGTCAAAGGGAACAACCTGAGTGATAACATAGCTGAAAATAGTGGGGCCGTACTTTCATCCTTCTGCTCCTAGTAGCTTTCCCACTAGTCATTGACGTTGGGGGCGGCTTTGAGAAGATCAAAAGTAATCTTTTCCCGGCCGGAAAAATCATGAATAGAAAAATACCTATCTAGAAAATTTAACCATTTATCTACAGTGTCTACATCTATCTAACCCTCAAATATGGGAATGTCAAAGTTAACTTGTACCTTAAAGGGTGTGTCGCTTCCAGAGTAGCTACTGGAAGTAGATGTGTCTCCCCTAGGTAGCCACTAAAGGATCTAGGAAAAGTTGTCCATCATTGCGTTCCTTTGTCGCTCGAGGGCCTCTTCGAGCAAGCTTTTGATAGGATCTCCTACCTGCTTATCTTTATTTTCATTCGCCATTGGAGGTCGTCATGATTTACGAAGCTGATCTTGCAAAGGTTCAACCAATTCAAGTCCTAACTCCTTATATCCCAACCTCGTTGGGGACATGCAACAAAACATAGGGAAAGAGAAGACCCCTATGATACCACTAATCCGGATTTAAACAGGAACACAACAAATTATAGATATAAACATACATATAGAGATGCATCAGAAATAATATTTCATTTCATTACTGCAAACCACTGAAATATGCTTATAAACATAAATGGAAATAAACTGGGTAGGGTGATGGTAGCTTATCTCTGAGATGAGATGTGGAAGCTACATGCCTTTGAACTATCCTACAATGTGTCTCGAAAGCCTATTTATTGTTGAGAAATAATGGAAAACCCTAAACATCCAGAAAACTAACCCTGGGAGATGAAGTGCCAAACTATGGGCCCCGTTTTGGGTAAATTAGTACATCAACTTCTCGGGGTCATAACTTTGGCATATGATCTTCGTTTGATGTACACAATACCTCATTAGAAATATCTATTTGAGGAATACAACTTTTGGAAGAGAAAAATTGGTCCATGGACCCCTGTTTCTTCCATTTTTCCCAGAAAAATGTCGTTTAGGGCCTAAAACCGGCTTCGAAACTTGAGGACTCGAAAAAACTGCTAAAAATAGTAAATTGTGCTACAATTGAGGAAACTAAAAAACTGAAAGAAACAATGGTGGGGGTCCATGTGGAATTGGCGGGTGGCCACCAATATCCACCTGGGTCATTCTCCCTCCTTTGTTTGACTTCCTCCCTTTCCTTTCCTCCTCACTCGAACTTTTGTTTTCTTCCTCTCACATGGTGTCTTGATTTCAAAACCCTAGGGAGATGAAATGATAGTGGAATGTAGGTATAGGGAGTTAGAAACAGTGCGAGGAAATTCAGGGAGATGAGGGAAGGGGTTTATGGTTTAAGGGAAGTGACAGGGAGTGGGAATGTAAAGGGATTTGGGATAGGGTATTTTATTACAGGTTAGTGGTTTTGGGAGCCTAGGTAAATAGAACACTAAGTCTTAGGGTTTTGGGAATAAAGGGCTTTGGTAGATAGTGAAATGGTATGAGGGTTGGGAAATGGTTTAACAGGGGTATGGGAAGGGAATAAAAGTACTAAGGTGTGAAATTGGAGGTGTGGAAATGAAACTAGGGTTTGCTGGTTTGAAAATTCCAAATTTCACTCAAGAGACTTAACACCATGAATTTATGAGTTGTGAAATGCAAGGAGGGTATATTTTAGTGCTACTTACTTGCTAGAGGAAGAAAAAAACCAAACTGAAGCTTCAAACGCAATAACATGTTTTTTAGAGGCTAAAGATAAAATATGGTCAAACACGCAGCCTAAAACTGAAATGTGCCCTTCACTACACAAATGCACAGCGTATCACTTAAACATTCCCTCGACTAGTCTAATGTGCAATGTAACACTGAAACATGCAATGTAATACACAAGCATGCCCTCCATACCACAAAAACATAGTGAAAACTCCATTTTGCTAATTTCACTTGTCAAACTCAAAAATTTCTCCTTTGTTGAGGTTGCTCAACCATGACAAAAGAAAATGAGGTGTAAATGGATGCTTGAGGGTTTTAAATACTTGATGAAATTTGATTTTGTTGATTTAAAACCCATTTTATAATGTTTGAAATGACTTTCAAAACATTGCACTGATACCCTTTTACCTTGTGCTTTGCTTTGTAGATTGATCAGTTGTTGGAATAGACGCTTTTTGTTTTGACATTTAACATCCATTTGGCATGTGGAACTAAGTTGGAAGCTTGGGAAAAGTTACTTATTACATATAATGACATAAAATTACATAAATATAAGAAATAGAATTACATCTCAGTTTGTGGAATAAAATTACAATTTGGGATGAAACTCATACTTGAAATCAAAATTACAAATTTGGCAAGCATCTTCACTTGTTTGCTAATCATCTTTAAATGAAAAAGGGATATTATTTTGTTCACTCTCATACTTTTGTTGGCCTTATGTAGTGAAATGGTTTTTTGTTGGACCTTGAAAGAATAAAACCTAGATACCTAATGAAAACCTTGAGTGAGTAGACTTCATGGTGACTTGATTGACATAAAGACATGATGAAATGAGCTTTCGTGATTGAAGTATGGTCAGTAAGACATGAAGATGGGCCAATAAGCATAGATTTTTTGAGAGAGAATGAGTTTTTTGACATAGGACTACCATCATTGAGTAAATTTTTGAATGAGGACCTAGGTGGAATGACAAAAATTTCAGAATGGGACACTAATATGATATAAAAGAGGAGTTTTGATCACTGATGGCATTATGGAAATACTGACTCTAACAAGCCTTATAAGGCTTGCAAGGGAATTTCACTTTGTGGGTTGATTGGAAGATTTTCCAATATCAGTTGCATATGTAGAAATGTTTCCTTGGTTGGCCCTTTGCTTACTTTTATTCTTCTTAATATTCCTTTTATTCTTCTTCTTATCCACCTGGTTACTAGGTTTCAAAATTTCACCAAACGAAGAGGAAGAAGAGGAAGAATACCATACATGCGAAGAAGGAAAAGGGTCAATTTTAAGCTCAAATGGAGTTTGATACTATTCAGGTGGAGGAGATCCTAGTTGAGGAGCAGTTTCGACATTCAGAACCATAGGGGTTGAAAATAACCAAACTAGAAAAACAATAGTAAAGCCAGGAAGGGATAACATTACCATATAGGGAGCACCAACATTTCCAAAAGAAGGAAAAGGACCAGGATGCCCATCAGAGGGGTTTCCTTAGTTGGTGAAGTTGGGAACTATTGCCATTAGTCTCAACCTAATATCTACTAAGGATTATTTCCACAGGAAGGATGTTTTTCCATGGTCAATTAATCAATTTTAGAACTTAAAAAAACTAAATCAAAAAGGGGTAACTATGCATAAAGGTTTACCAAGAAACCATGAACTGCAATAAACACCTTAGAAAACCAAGGACTTAATGTACAGAAGCCAATCTCTCGGAATGATGTGTTCGATGTATCATAGTATACAAGGTGGTAGACTCGGTTACCTATGGATGGATAGGAACCTATTAGGGACTCCCGAAATATACATGATAGTAAGTGGGAGTGCAGTCCGTAGTAGTGTTGTCTAGTGCATAGCCGTTCGATGAGATCATTCCAATATACTTACCATGTGTGGAGCACCTCTGATATACCCAAAAGTAATGGAGAACGGTCCTATACACTTCCATAAATGGAACATGATTTCACCCCTTGGATACAATGTTGGAAATAATGACAACTCCTACATTTAACGACATTGGAACACGTCTCTAGCGTAGACCTCTAAATGTTTTTGTTAATGTTCCAAAGGATCCTTAGCTTAATTAAGGTAAATTTTAACATTGATCTTGGATTAAGTTTTTGTTTTAAGGATGAAAGATCGATGCCACCTGAACACACCTATGATGCAACTAATATGAGAAAAAAGGATTCTTTTGATTTCGATAAAAGCTATCTAGTGTAGGGAGAAAGTGAAACCATTGATGTAACAATCAAGTATGCAACAAACAAAGCTTCTTAACTATAATTTTCTCTTTCACTATTCCAATGCACCTACCAAAAGTAAAATTATTGTATTTTAATTTTCTTCTCAATGGATGAAAATGTACTTTTCAGCTTTCAACACTAAGCAATGTAATATATGCTCAATGATAATCCCAAAAATCAATTTTAAATGCAATGTAATCTAATTCAATTTGAAAAGTAAAATTTGAGGTGAAAGTTAATCAAATGCAAATGTAATTTATTTATGGTTCTCATAAGAACTATAATGATTTAATCAATAAGAAATCAATATTACTTCCACACATACAAGCAACAAACAATAAATTTAATTGATCCAATAACAAAAGACTCAACCAAAATTCACTTTCACAACTTCAAACAATGGGATGGGCTTCACACACTAATAAGAAATCAACAAAAATAATGGAAAATTATGTGCACACAAAGCAGGAGGACACTTAAGATATCAAGACATGCTAGACCTTTATGATAAAAAAACCCTAAAAAAATCTCATTTTTTGGATCAGTGCTACTTTTATGGTTGAAATCTGCACTGATAAGGTGGATCAACACTACTTTTATGGTCAAAATTAGCATTGATAGCATGCCTATTTCTGATAAAAAGCGCATTGAGCAAGAAAGCTTTAGGGAAATGAGGATAAATCCAAAGATAAATCTAGACTTGACACTCTAATGAATGTACTACTCAAAATGCAGACCCAAAATGACCCTAAATCACAGATCTCAAGGAGGTTGGTCAAAGTAATCAAAAGGAATGAACATAAAAAGGAGGTTTGAAGGGTTATAAGCTCCCTAGTGGAGTCACCATTTTTTTGTGCATGAAATCCTTTTTGTAGATAGAAACAATTCCTCTAGTCCTATGGGAAGATGTAGCAACAAACTAGATAAATATGTGCAAACTTTCCTAGCTTATACCAAAAAACACAAAGGAGGATAGATGACCTACCTCACTCTAATGCTAAAATCCATTAGTTTCATCCTTGATTTTATCACTTCCAAGCTCAATCGTCTTTACATTGTTGTGGATGAATACCTGCAAGGAAGATCAAACAGAGATGACAAAGGCATACATAACATAATTCATCCTAGCATAAGCCATGTGACAAATCAACGAGTATCACACTAAATGAGTAATGATTTACACACTTATGGAAAGCAAACACATAATGTATTATTAATAGAAAGTAAGGGAAACACACAACCACTTAAGCCTTGATGTTGAAAGCCTCCTTTAGGTGAGTTTCCAAGTCCTAGCCTTAACCTTCAACCATTCCTTCCTCCTTAGCAAAATGGGCAACATTTGGGTGTAGTTCAACATAGGAAGCCAACCAAGAAATAGATAACCAACAACTAACCAGAAGTATATGTTATGGGTTTGATTTTTAGGGAAGGATAGGGAGTTGAGGATCCATAAAAGGAGGGATAGGTTCCAAATTTCAAGGGGAAGATCCACAAAAGCAGGATCAGGAACCAAGAATGCGAGGTCTTGCTCTAATCCCCATTTAAATGAAACCAGATTGTCATTCTCGAGACTTATAGTAGGAGAAGATTCTACGTCATTTTAGGAAAAACTACTAGAAGAGGGCTACCATATATTTTCCTATCAAAAGGCACACTGCCAGTGCTAGTCACTAGTTAGATAAAAGGTTACCAGCGTGGGTTTGTCTACTAAAAGTGGCGTTGGGCTTACAAAACAATTTTTTGGACATGTTCACCATAATTTATTCAAGGAAAGTGTTTGTCTTCCTTCAGGGATGCTTCTTAACATGTTTCATAGTGAATACATTGTTTTTTACAGCTTTCATCACTTTATGATACTTGCAAAATTGACGACACAAAGTGTGACACATAGGATATGAGACTGGGAGTGTGACAAAATTTTGTATAACACTATCTCTACCATTTTTTGTAAAATTTTACTAAGGAAGTATTCATTACTTTTGTAAATTTTCCTCATAAATACATGGGCATTTGCTCACTTTCATTTGTCTTCCATTCTTCATTTCTTCATTTTATTTGCAACACATTAACATATTCTGAGTATGCATATGGATATGAATATTCTCTAGCATGGAGAACCTACATAACTACTACTTCTAATACTGGTAAAATACAAAGATATGGTTTCTTAGATACAAAAAAAACTTGCATAGTGATATGGCTTCTAATACTAATAATAGTTATTTTCACATCCCACCATTCAATATAAAAGTCAAGATGCAATAAAAAACCAAAGCCCTCATTTTGAAGAATTTGTACTTGTCATAGAGTTAAACACATGTCCATATTGCACCTAAATTGGGTATTCAACAACTTATGTATTACTCAAAGTTCATTCTTAAAAAATATGTAGCACAATAGTTAATGCTACTATGCTTTAGAATAATCTCCCAATCATTTTTTCATGCAAAAAAAGAAAAAACCCTAATCCTCCAACTCATACTTCACTTACTTTCCACGTTCCTACAACACTTGCACCAATTTTTTCATAACTTCCTTTTAATATGAATAAACAAACAAAAAACGACAATAACAACAACAACAACAACAACACATCCTTCTCTTCTAAATTAACAAATGGTTTGTATATATCCTCATTTTATTTATCATGGGCATTTCATATTTGTTTACATAGCTACATGTTTGTTATCTCATTTAGATTATATATCTTTCACATTGGAATAAATAAAAGTGTCATTTCCTTTGGCACACGAGCAAATTATTTTCTATCCTTGACATGCATGGTTTAATTTTCTTTGTTCCAAATTCACTTACAGCTACATTTTTTACAATATTTTCCTTGCTTGATTAGTTATGCAATCCGCTCTAGAGAGTGACGTAAATAAGACACGTAAACAAATGTTCTATTCACTTAATAAGGATAAAATAAACACGTGATGCCACCTTCTCTACAACAATAGATGATATCACCTTCCTTCTCAAACCAACCCTAGTAAAACCTTCCTTCCAGACCTAATCCATTTTATTCGCCTTCCATCTACCCCTCTGCAATCATTCTCCCCTCCATTCCAACTTTCCATCCCAACTCCTCCCAACCTTGCACTTTCTTCACCTCACACCTTCCCTATCCAACCATCCCCCCATGTTGTT
This sequence comes from Pinus taeda, assembly GCA_000404065.3. Classification (NCBI taxonomy): domain Eukaryota; kingdom Viridiplantae; phylum Streptophyta; class Pinopsida; order Pinales; family Pinaceae; genus Pinus; species Pinus taeda. Next base: position 14,671 of record APFE030473701.1, on the reverse strand, counting down.
TCCACTTCAAAACCTCAATATTTCCACCACAACCCTCTCTATCATGCAAATTTTAATTTTCGTGAAAGGATTGATGTAGTTATCCCCCTGCAAGTGTGCTACATTTCTAATGAATCTTACCCATTCATGAAAATAAAATTCCATTGTGGTGTCATCACATATTTCTATTGTGAATCAGAATGGTCTATCCATCAATTCTCCTTATCGAACAACATGGATCTAGGGAAAAAATCACTAATCCTCTCTTTCCTAACTCAAGTTCAGGAGATGCTAAGTGCATGCGTCACTCCAATTCCTTGAGTGGACCATACAAGTGGAGACCAATGCAAGTACTCTGAGCATAAAATTAGTTCCCCTCAAGATATAACTAATATTGTCACCTCACTTCCATACATTATCTCATATATGTAATATATATATTATATTATATTTAATAATATAATATATTATATAATATATATAGATATATATATTATATATATATATTCTTCTTGTTAACAAATTTAGCACTAACGGTACAAACTATGTACTCTTTGTCAGTAGATCATAAGTTCTAGCATATTTTAAATACAAACTAGAAAAATGATATATACTACAAGGATATCCATCTTAAACCATATGCATTATCTTCTTTTCCTATTCTCTATACATATGTCTCCCCACTTCAACATCATGTCACCTCCGCTTCCCCTAAACCCCAACAATTCCTTCTTAATCTTTCTAATCTAGACCTTATCCAACCCTGCCCATCTAACCTTCAACCTTCTTCTTTTGTATCAACATTGCCAAATACCCATACCGAGGTTGATGAAATATTTGCCTACATGGATTATTCCAATTCCACACCCACTCATTCACTGTAATATCCCATTATTGGCCTCTCTCTAATCAATGAATACAATACTAAGGGCCTCTTCTCCACAACCTTTCCTACCCTCTTCCCCACAATTTATACCATGATAAACCAACCAAGAGCTTCAAAAGTTGAAATGCAAGAATATGCTTTACATCTTATGCACTACCATGATAGTAGATTTAGACAACATCCCAGAGTTTTCTATTACCAATACAACCTTAACATCTGCCATCGTAGTCAAGCAACAAATATTTCCTTCATTAAAAAAGACCTTGTATATAGCTTTCCAAAAATCATTGCATAACTTCACCACCACCTTTAACAACTACCTCCTTCAAATATTCCAGACCAATTTATGTGCTTTTTCATGTCCCTTAAAGGGACTCGCTATTTCTAGACCAAGGCTAGAGGGGAGCTAAGAGACATGATCATTCAACAATGAATACCTACATTCTTATTCACACAAAGTGTAGTTGATACCAAATGCAAAGAATTTCACATGGACATGCCTTCTAGTCATCCATCTAATTCACATTATCAATGCCATTGGAGAATCCAAAACATTTTTGCAAATGCATATTATGCATATCAATACATCCATTGTAGGTCCACAATATTCCTAAATGAGGTCCTACTAAAAGGATTCCATGTAAAGGATTATTGGTGCAGGTGTTAATCTACCATTAATTGTCATTCATCCTTTATGTAAAATTTTTGAATGCATATATATTACTTGCTCTCTTCTATTTGGCCCAAGTATGAATGACAACATAGAGGATCTACACATATACATGGTTTCTTATGGTTAGAAAATGCACCTAGTATGAAAAATGTTGACTAGACCAATGATTCCATCCTTGTTGATGCCAATTCTTTCTTCGATACATATGTTATAGCTTGGAACCCTTGATCCCTCCATCAATGAAATCTAGGAATGCATTGATCGACACTTCGTGATCCCTTCCTTCTTGTAACAAATAATATCCTCACTTCTAACAAGCTCCAATGCTACGAGGATCTCGTCAACTATGTCCAATGCCACACAAATTGTTATTCCTCTACATGCCTTCACAAAATAACACTACGACATCTTGTGGGTATGGACTCCCCTAGGAGTTAAGTGAATCCTCTTCTATGCATGTTGATGCTTCTAGAAAAAAAACTTATAATCCTTCTAGAAATGATGACGAGCTTAAAATCCACAATTTTCACATGCTTACTATTTTTAGGGCCAACATTTACTACCAAATTTCCCTCTCACCATGTTGTCTTAAAATACATTTTCAAATATGCAATAGAAGAAGAGACAAATTCTGAAATTTGCCACCATATTCTCTCATGACTTGCATAAAGTTCTCCTCTATATGGCCCTACTATCACTGTCATCCACAAAATCTTGTTGTTGATAGGGACATAGTGCACACGAAACATGCCACATGATCCAAAAACTCTCCCTTACACAATGTATTAGTTCTTTTCTCTCCCTAAATGTCAATAAAATAGTTTTTAGATGTGTTGTACATAACTTTGATGCCTAACTTATGGAAACACCCTTCATCACTTCCTACATGAAAATACCTCCTTCACTTAAGTCATTGTCTATTATTGAGTTTACATGCTCCTATTTTTTCCACTCTCACCAAAAAATAGCACCATGGAAGCATATCTTCCCCACCATGGTTGTACACACCCTGCCTCAGCAGTGAGCACACTTCTATCCCATCTGATGCAGACAACTATGTGTACTTTTGTTGGAGTGAACTACTGTTGTACTTCCCTTTTCACAAACTACCTGATGACATTGATGGAACCAATGGGGAGATTTTTTCACATTGGGAACAAATTAGTAACACATATCATGCATGGCATGTCCAACGTGCACTTAAAAAGCCACCTCTTGTTGATACTAGCGATGAATTTGTTCCTGAAATGAAGCCACACCACTCCATGGACATGGAAGAAAAGAAATTCCTTTCTCAACTCCACCCAGTAACAACATCCTCCTTGATTAAATTGACATGCTTGGCCACTATGACTTTGATGCAAACCATAATTGGGCTCATAATCTTATCCCTTCAAAATTGCAAGAGACATCCATTCACTTCAAAGAATTCAACTCCTCCTCCACACAACTCTGCCATCTCCCCCCTCCAAATCCACATTCCCTTGCCTCCTTGTCCCCAAGCCAAATCATGGCTTTTAATATCTTTCTTACATACTTTTCAAGAAACACCTCCACCACACTGCTAAAGATGATCATCCATGGTACTATTAGGATAAGCAATTTTTTCGAAATTTGATGCCTTAAGGATACATTCCTAGCCAACTCTACCAATATAGAAATTCATATACTCTTGCTTTCTCCCACAAGTGTTGCATCCTTCAACATAAATTCACTAAAAATATATTATGGAATTCACATTCATGTCTCCTTTGTGCACCCTTTGGAAGGTTATTCCCTTATAAATCTCCAAGAACAACTTCAGCATGTAAAACACATTGTAATTGATGTGATGAACTTCATTGGCCCTAAAATTCTTGGTAAAATTGATTAATGCGTGTGATAAGCATTCCCATCCAATTGAAACACCCCATTCATTGGTCGCTTCATAATCCTTGTAAGTGACCTCGAGAAATTTCCACCAGTAAAATGTACACCAATGTATGTGCGCATGTCTCATGGTAATGCACTTTTGTGGAGTTTCAGTACAATTTTGACACTTCCAAATGTCTTCTACCAGCAAGGCACCATCCCTGAACAAATTTCATTTTGTCAGCTCCTCTCCAACCTTCATAATGCAACCCTATAATAGATCATTCAAAGCTTCTCATGACACATACAAAATCCATCAGGGAAAATTTTAAGGATGGAAAATTTTCTTGAACTTTAAAACATTGGCGAATCTCACTAATCCCTAATATGAAAACTATAAAATGTTTATTGATATATTTGTAAAATTATTCAAATTTATAATCATTTTATATATAGTCTCTATATAACGTTGGCGATTTTTAAGGTAAAATAATTTTATATTCTAAAATTTGGGCGAATCATCTTTTATAAAAATGGAAATTGGCGAATCTTTTTGTGGAAAAAAAATGGAAAATTAGCCCACTGGGCGAATATTAGCCCCTAAAATTTTCCATGAAATCCATCCTTCCATGGGACGAGAAACAAGAATTTCAAAATTCAATGCACCTTCATGCAACTAATGAATTTTTCACACTGCACAATAAATAAATGCTTAAATATTTGAACATGCCAATTACACATTGTTATGCCAAGTAAAGGAAACAACTAGCCTGTGTTACTTGAAGATGAACAAATTGATGCAAAATTTCTCCTATGCATTGGATAACAATTCACGCTAACAAGAAACTTATGGGTCGAAGGAAGACTTGTTAATGAAGCATTTGGAAAATTTGTTTTTATTTTCTATGCAATGGATTCTAGGCCCCGCGAGATGCCATCATATATTGATGTTGATTTAATTCACTACAAAGGTCCACCATGTGATGATTCAAATGAAAAGTATGTGTCAATCCCCCCATAACAAGGGGATCTCATATAAAAATTTCCTCCACATAGAATGGGGCTTGACAATCCATAAATCACAAGGCATGACCCTAAAAAAAGCAACAATCGACATTGGAAACATTGATGGCCAAGGGCTAACATTCACAACCATATATAGAGTTAGGTAATTGTGCACTATTTGCAAATCTCCAGCTTTTGCTTCACTTGCTACTTGCACATGAAAGAAAATCCTTTTGTCATATGTATAAAATATGAGGAAGCATACCTTTCCTCTAAATCTATGCAACAAACTCAATGAAGACACTCTTTCTAGTAATTCAAATTCCTTTGCATTGAACTTAAAAATGTTTCATATCCTCTCCCATTAAAAAACATTTAACTTTGTATACTTATTGACCTAATTTTATTGTACATTACTTTCTTTTTTTTTGGTTACTACTACTATGACATCACCTGTTACCCACTACCATAAATAAGAGGTGGTCATTATGCTAACCCAATCTTCAAGGTACTATTATCAAAATGGGGTCTAACAAATTTCAACCTTTTCCCATTTCTTTAACCCTAGAATAACCATCACCATTGTATTCTTCTTGTCAAGATGATTCTAGTGATATAAAAATTTCATCAATCTGACATTACAATTGAGAGTTATGCCCCTTTAAAGATGGACCTTATCACCTTTCCACATCACTTTACCCTCCACATGGCAACCACCTAATGCCCCACATGGTAGTGATTGGAGGCACCAGCACCATGGATAGGACATGTGGTCATTAGGCTCGAAAGCCAATTGGGATCAACATTACTCACCAATACACCTTTTCCATTTTTATGGGCCTAATCCCCAACATCCAACTTAGTCGAGATCGACCCTCCTCCTTTGCATGTCAACTCACTAGATCAGGGTGAGTTTTGACCCCCAACTTTATGATGTACTAACCTGCCTACACATCATGACTCCAAGAAATTGTGTAGTAGGCATGACCCAAGTCAGGGGAGAATCCCATCGAGGTTTGGCCCACATAGTCATCTCCCGACCCCTGATCTGTGGGGCCAAAAACTCAATTTATCAAACATTTTCTAGCATTTTATAGAGTTTTAGAGACCATTTTCCTTCAAGATTTTCTGGGTTTTCTCAAGTCTTCTAGGAACAATCAACAATATCTTAGGGACACTGTAATCCAAGGAAGATATTAATAACAACTTGCCATGCCAAACATTCCTTCAAGTAATGTCACTAAAAACGAACCACTTCTAGGAGGATTTCTTATTATGAACACAAAGATGAAAGTAGCTCTTTAACAACAGGAAACCTTCCTTCCTCATCTCTACCAGCCACACTGGCTAAAAAATAAGGATAAAGGCCTCAACCTTACTTGAACATTCCTCACTCAACTATGAAAGACACAACCATAGGAGTTATCATTATATGCAATAATTCCTATGACAAGAAGGTTCAACAACATAAGATTCAATCATCACAAGATAACAACCATCCCATAAGGGCAACTACTTCACTACTCAAACATGTCACTAGTACAAATTACAACACTATCATGGGTGAACAATTCCCTGCTATAGGATGTTAGCATAAGGCTATTAATCTCATGAATCATTCATATTCATGCACCTATCCTCATATGGATCATAACCATCCCTTCAACATAGAAGAACAAGTAAACCAAGACTTGGCATGCCACCAATAGCATACTATTCATTCATACTTTAAAGGTAAATCCATACAAGAGCATGCACAAGAAAAATTATCATATATTTTTATTGAATATGGGTAAATATGTTTAGGACTTCAGCTCTCCATTCAACCATAAACAAGTTGTATCCAAGCTATCTACAGTTGTCGCCCCTAAGACATATCCTAGGGGCTGAGGTGGTCTTGCTCAAGATAATAAAACACCAACTTCCATCTAACAAAGGGAATCCATAGGTCCTCCTTCCTCCACCCACCAACTACTCAAAGCTAAACCGCACCATATACTGGGAATCCAGAGGCATGTTGCCCACATCCTCCATTTATCCAATAGTGGTTGATAATGCATAGGGAATCGAGAGGCTTATTACCTCCACCTTAAAACTATTTAGTAGTGGCTAAACAAAAACAAGTAATCCGAAGGTTTGTTTCCTCCACCCTCCAGCTAACCAAGAAAACACATACACTCCAGGTAATCGAGAGGCTCCACCTCCACCCTATCGGAATGAAACACAATCATTCCACCCAGTTAAGGGAATCTAGAACCCACAACCACACAGTGGTTCCACCTAATGATGGGAATCAAGAACCCACTACCAAATCAAAGAACAAGCAAGAAATACTCTATAACTTCCTTTATCAGGAATCCAAGGGTTAAACCTCTATCCAATGTTGTGAAGGGGATTTTCTGAGAATGCCATCTCCATCCTATATCCCCCTGAGCTATCCTAAAATTTACTCTCACCTGAAGGAAGATCATCCCATACTCCTATTGCTCAGCCAAAAGTATGATAGCCTTCTGAGAGTGGTGGAAGAACCAATGTCTTACATTATATGTAAATTCCATTGTATGCTTGTTAGCTCAGTTTCACCCTTCTATGCTTTCTTGCAAAATTTTTGGCACTCCCCTATCTCCTCCTAAGTGCCTAAGACTCAAAATCATGAACTGATGCGTCCACCTTATGCTCTTCTCTGTAGAATTCTTCTCATCTGCTTTTTTTTCATATTTTTGTTCTGAGGAAGAACGCTCTCTTTCATGTTATTGCATGAGCACCTCTATGCTCCTCCTCCTTCCTTTGTTCTTGTTTCCCTTCTTCTCTAAATTATCCTTTGTCTATCTATGCACCTATACTGAGACACACTCTCTTTTTTCCAAATCATTTTTCCTTGGTGTGCTCCCCCCAAGTCGACCCCTGGTGTTTTCTTTTCAACTCCTACCTAATAGTTGTTGCGAATAAATTTTGTCCTTTATTTTCTATTGTGTTTTCAAAGCCACATGGGCTTTGTCCCTTGTTGTAGTCCATAAATTCACCAAAAGGATCCCATGCAACACCATTCTAGTGTAATTAAGGCTCAATAACTAGCATTCAATGGATGTCTAAACTTTCTTGTTTCTTATTTCAGTAGGTAAGCTAAATTTTCCCAAGCAATTGAACTCCCTTAGTCACTTTGGAATATATGTACCTCACTCAACCCATTTATTTTTTTTAATTCAATTACATGATGTAATTACATGGAAAAAACAATCCAACTACAAGTTGGGCTATTATAGACCCCTCCCCCTTGGGGAAACACTGCCCTTGGTGTTTTTTCCCCATACATAGAGAAAACATGTTAAATAAATAAAACAATAGCATACTTTCCTTGAAGCTTTATATTTACAAGTTTTTACAGTATCACATTTGAACATGAACGTTTTCCTCCACTAAAAAAAATGGATAGCTTTTCTTCATGGCATAATCCATTTCCAAAATGGCTTACTCTAGCTTAAAATGCTTCCACTACACTTTGAATTGCTTTATGGCTCAATTATGGAGCATGAGTTTCCTCTAGTTTAGAATTCACAATGGCTTTGGCTATAACTCTCCCTCTAGTTCCACCTATAGCACAGACCAATCAAAACATGATTAAAATCTTGTACATATCTTTTAAGAAAATAAGCATGGAGAACATTATGTAATTTAATAGAAGGAGGTAAGGCCAGCCTATAATCCATTGACCAAATCATCTCAAGGATCTTAAAAGGTCCACAAAGCTATGGTTCCAACTCGGCACATGATCCAATATTTAAGGGGATTTTCTTGGGTCTAATTCTCAAGTAAACATGTTCCCCAACCTAGAACTCTTTATGCACCCTATATTGATCTAAATAGATATTTTTCTTGTCATATGCTACCTCTAAATTCTACCTAATAACTCGCATCTACTATTCCATTTCTTTTAACATATCAGGTCCAATAATGACCCTATTCACTGGATCACTCCAACTGATAGGAGTATTACAACTTATTCTATATAATACCTCAAATGAGCTCATCTTTAAGGATTCTTGGTATCCATTATTGTATGGAAACTCCACAATTGAAATATATTCTTCCCACTTTTTTTTTTGGTGCATTACATACATCCTTATCATGTCCTCAAGGATTCTATTTACTCTTCCTATTTTCCCATCTATCTATGGATGATATGTTGTATTGTATGCTAATTCAGTTCCCAACCCTATAAATATATCCTTTCAAAACTTGTAAGTGGGCTTCGCATCTCTATCCAAAATAATATCCTTGGGAACTCCATAAAATCTCACAATCTCCTTTGTGAATAGTTGTGCCACCTCACTAGCTGATTTGATGGACTTGATTGCTACAAAATGAGCTACCTTGCTCAATTTTTTAAAAACCACCATGAATATTGCATGATGTTTTCTAGAATTTATATGCAACCGTGTGATGAAATCCATAGAGATCACCTCCCATTTCCAATCAGGAAGGGGAATGGGTTGCAATAAACCTGTTGAATGCTTGCATCACCTGTAGGCACTCTATGCATTTAGCAACAAAGTCAACCACCTCTTTTTACAAGTTAGGACAAAAATAAAATTTCTTAATGGCCATGAGAGTCTTTTGGTATCTTGGGTGGCCAAAATATGGCTTTGTATGGAACTAGCACATTATGAGGATTTTTAAATCAACATTGTTTGAGACATAGATTTTGTTCTTGAATCTAATTAGTTTGTCACCCATGAGATACTATTCCTCATCTCCTCCACACTTGCTATCTTGTTGTATATTTTCTTTGATATATTGCTACTTCTCATCATGATATCCTACATTCATGACCCACTCTACTAGGTATACTCCAGAAGGAATTATGGTTTCTAAGTGATTTGACTGAATCCTTCTACTGAGTGCATCAACAACTCGATTTTCCTTGCCTTTAATGTACTTGATATCAAAGTAAAATTCACTAAGTGTATCCAACCACCTAGCTTGTCTGAAATTCAACTTAGGTTGATCAAATAGGTACATTGTTCTCCATGATCTATCGTGAGTGTAAATCTTCTACTGAGGATTTAATGCCTCCACATATTTAATGCATGAATAATGGAAGCTAACTCCAAATCTTGTGTCACATAGTTTGCTTCATTCTCATTCAACTTTATAGACTCACAACACAATACCTATCCATCCTGCATCACAACTCCATCAAGCCCCTCCTTGCAGGCATTTGTGCAAATCGCTAAATTCTTGTTTGGGTATCCAATGATCAATACTAGTGCATTGGTGAGAATTTGTTTTAGTTGCTCAAAACTGGTTGCACACTCGGTATTGCATTCAAATTTCTTTCCTTTCCTCTACAAGGATGTGATAGGGTGGCCTATCTTAGAGAATTTTCTGATTAAACTCATATAATATCCTTCCAACCCCATATATGATCTATCCTCATTAACATTTTTGGATGTGATCCACTCCACGATATCCCTAACCTTCTACAAATCAAATAATGTCCGTTATTTGGAGACGATGTGCCCCAAATAATGTATCTGCGGTTCGAAGAATTCATGTTTTCTAAGTTTTGCGTAGATTTTTTCCCCCATTAGTAACTATAGAATTGTAGCCAAGTGATACTCATGCTCTTCCTTATTATTTGAATACACTAATATGTCATCAAAAATACAATTAAAAACTTATCCAAATAAGGATGCATCACACTATTCATTAGGCACATGAAAGTGGCTAGGGAATTATTAAGCCCAAACAGTACCACCACAAACTCATATTGTCTGTGTCTTGTCCAAAATGTAATATTATGAATATCTTCCTCCTTGATCCTCACTTGATGATACCCTGACGTGAGGTCAATCTTGGAGAAAATTTTTACTCCCCATAGATGATAAAAGAGATCATCAATACATGGCAATGGGTACCTATTCTTTATAGTTAGCATGTTGAATTTCCAGAAGTCAATGCATAGTCTAAGGGTCCCATCTTTTTTCTTTAAAAACAAAATGGGTGCTCCCCATGGAGACACATTTGGCCTTATGTAACCCTTGTCTAACATCATCTTTAGCTTAATTTTTAGCTCAACCAACTCAAGGGTACTCATCCAGTATGATGCCTTGAAGGCTGGTGGTACTCCAAGTACCAAATCAATAGAGAAATCTCTCTCTCTATGAGTAGGTAATCTAGGAACCTCCACCGGAAATAGATATGCATACTACTGCAAAATTGGATATATTTTCAACAACTCATTTTCCTCACTTTCTACATCATTTATAACCTTCTAAACATTATAAAGTTTCACTACAAACAAGAGGCATCCCTTTTTGTTGTCACGCTTGGCTTGCATAGATGTAATCAGACTCATTGAAGTAGGATTTATCCTATCCCACATAACTCTTCTTTCTCCTTGTTCATCTAAGAATTCAATTACTTTTTAGAAGCAATCCACTTTAGTGTGATGTTTGTAAAATTCATCTATGCCCAATAACACATTATATTATCTGAATGCAAGCAATTTTATATGTGCAACCATTGGCATGTCACTCAACTCGAAAGCATGTGACTTCACCCAGTAATTAATATTTCTTTTGGTTCTTGTTTCCAACTAAACCAACCATGGTTCCACATGTGTTTCCTTGGCCAATTGACACTCTTCTATGAGATATGGACTAACATAACTATAATTAGAACTTGGGCCAATTAAAATGCAGATAATGTTTTGGAAATATTACCTTCCATATCAATCATGGATGCCTAGTGGTCTTCCTAGAAATTATCCACTCTTGTGTAAATTTTTGGTGTTCTTTTTTATGCCACCTAATGTCTGAGCTTCCTGTGTACTATAAATCTAAGATCATGTGCCTTTATAATGCAGGAAATCTCTTTTTCAATGATTCTCACAATAATTCCAACATATTAGAGGCATTGTTGCCTCAGGCATGTGATGCCCTCCCATGGATGGTTGCACATTTCCCTTCTCCCCTTGACCAATTTTCTGCACATATCAACCTTGAACAATTGAGGTGCCTTCTCTCTTGTCAATGATCTTTTTGGGTCATTTCTTCTTGTCTCTCTTTCTTCCCTTTAATTTACGATAGCTTTTAAAATTGAACCTCCTTTTTTTCTTTCTCATAACAATGCTTAAATTTCTTGATTTCTTCATCCAAAGTCATTGGCTCATGGAACTCGATGCAGTCTCTAAATGACATAGGAAGCCACTAATAAATAATTTAACCTTTTCTTTCTCATCTTTACAATATGGCACGTATCTCAACAACTCAAGAAATATGGTAATATACTCTTCATCTAATAGTCGCCCCAACTTCAGCTCATAAAAATCCTTTGCCTTGTTATCATAATATTTGTCTGATAGATATTTCTCCTTAAAAATATTTTAAAACTCTTTCCAAGTCAGTCTTTCTTATGATAAGCCATTCACATTTTTCAAATCCTCTCACCATATGTCTTCTCTCCTCTTCAAACTATAGGTGACTACCTTTTCCTTCATGTTGTTAGAATAGTCATGATATTTAAATAACTTCTTCATTCCAAGAAACCAAGCTTTTGCATCTTCATATTTCTTACCTCCCCATCAAATGTTGTTACCGGGAATAGTGTCCACTCGGATGCTGCTATTCCCACTAAGATGGGTGGATATCTTAGAAACAAACAAGTAAACTCTACTTTCATTTTATTTTATGGAAATAGACAATAGGAGAACCAAGAAGACCAACCTTAGTCTTGCGCTTGATTTCCTCTCCTTCTTGATAGATCTTCGTCGCTTCTCCTTCGTCTGCCCAACTTCAAAGAGAACCTGTGGAATCACAACAACATACTACTATCGAAGAAACAAAGATCTATATTC
>APFE030473687.1:39341-61007 GCA_000404065.3 Pinus taeda | reverse complement strand
TGATTCATAAGTCTTCTGCATTTGGAAATAAGTGATTAAATTTGAACTCTTTTTGTAAGCTAAGATTTACGTTTTACAAATTGCTCATATGTTTTTCAACTTAAATGTCACTCACAGAAATTACTTGGTTGCTCTGTTTTTTATGTTTACTCTCTACTATCTTCCATTACTTCTGAGTTGGAGATAGACCACTATGGTTTCTCAAACCCGCCTTCTATTGATTCAGAAGAAGCTTTATTACCAAGGAGGAAAGGGGAATTTTGCAATAATTGGAAGAATTGAAAAAATGTCTACTACAGTAAGGAAAGACTGAAATCAAATGCTTTGAACACACCACTCATTTAACTAATTGATAAGAGATATTGCCTCAAAAGGATTGTAGGATAACATTTCTGTAATCCTAAGTATCCTAGGCATGCAATCTAAAATAATCAAACATTCTACCGCTGTAAATATGAATGAACATAATAACTCTTTTTTCCTTTTTTCCCTTTTTTGTGAAAATGTGAATGATGAATCTTCTTGGTGATGTGGCAGGTAGGTTAGAGATGGTGGTGAAAGGTCAGAAGACTTGGGAGGCAAGTATGGGTCTTCTCTTATCCTTTAGGATTCTTTTTCCACAAATCAACCTCAAAACGAGCCACTACAGGTTGTCCTATAAAATGTCCTAATGCTTACTACAGGATTTCCTAATGCTCCTACAGGATCCCCTATATTCCTAGAGGATCTGGCTGAGAGACATAGGAGTGATTTGGAAGGTGGTATAGGGCTTAGGGAAGGTGAATGATGGAAGAAATAAGGCAAGGGAGTGGGTAGGAATTATTCAGAGCTCAAAACAGAGTTTGTAAGATGGTTGGATTTGCTCAACAATCTTAGAAAGTTCTTCTTATGGAATAATGAATTGGTTGAGGGACTTGGTGGCTTTTGGTGATGATGGATGGATGGAGTTAGGCTAGGGTTGCTGGCATGAGATCTTCCTGCACTATTGAAATTCCTAAAATATTTGCATCACTTGGCATTCATCCATAAATCATGTTAAACAAGAAAGATTTTCAATCAACTTAAGAGAAAAAAAATTCATTATTTAGTTGCCTAGTTCATGCATATAAATACTTGCAAAATATCATGAAACACAATGAGATCCAATAAAAATATGGATATATCAGAAATTACAACTGAATCATATTCTTGAAGATTGAAAAGATGCTGGCCTAAGTAGTAGAAAACCCTAAATTCCATAAGAAATCAGAATTCTATATTTTTGGGGCTGCATGGGAGTTCTTTCCTCCAACCATGGTCCTCGAAGGGAGGAGTGAGGCAAAATCCACCTGCTATCAACCTTTTTTGGTATTCCTTTATCTTTTTAATCTACTGCTAAAGCAATGCACAAATGGAAGCAAACTAATCAAATTCACAACTACTTGCAACGAAACAATGCTAAAACCAATTCAACTATTAATCTATGAAATAACCTAAGAATACAAGTACAATAAGAGGAGCCTTTCATGCTAGGGTTGGGCCCTAACCCAAAATATTTAGCCCTCTGAGTCAACTCAGTGTTGGATCAAGGAAATTCTCATTCTCATTATCATATCGGAAAAATTACATAACAATGTTTTTCCACAAAACTTTAACGCGAACATTATTACTGCTCTTACATAAAAAATCTGAATCCTAATGAAGCTCTAGGCCTCCTTATTTATACAATCGAAGTCTCCAATGACTTCCTTAAATCTAGGGAGGCTTGGCTCCAAAAATCAAGGTGAACTGGCTCTTATCTGTCACTGGCTCGACTACCCACGATCTCCATGGCTTGGTTGCTTACAACTCCGAGATAGTGTGATTTGATTGAGGAATATTTGAATGAGTGAGGATTAAATTAAGAGGATCTATCTCCTATAATCTCTCCTCCTTGTCTCATTTGATTTCTGCGCTTAGTTAGCCAAAATTGACATGATTTTCTTTCGAAAACCTGCAATCAATGCACATTAGACCACTAGACATAACATCTTACTTTTACTCATCTCATTAAGAAAAATATAATTAAAATATGTAAGGAATTATGAGAAGAGTTGATTTTCATAAGCTTGTAGGTCTATTAAGTTCCATATAGTTACCCAATGATGAGGCTCATCATCACCCCACTACTGAAGGTGTTTCTCATCCTCTGAGCAACTTAATCTATATCCATATCCTTCATTGCTCTAGTGGCCTCCATGACATCCCATGCTTTTGTTGTTGTTTCTTCTTCTTGTGAATAAAATCCTACCTTCCTCTCTATCTCTTCCCACTGCTTTCTTTCTTCTTCTTATTTCCTTCCTTCCAACATTCCTAGGAGCAGTGGTGGACTGAGTCTCAAGCCAATCCAATTGAGTTGGAGTCTTTGTAGAGCTTTCTTGTACATGGGTGTTCTATTTAGTGCCTCTCTCATCCTCTAGGGAGAATGGTATTCTCTAATTTTCAAGCTATAAGGCAAGGTGTTCCATCTCCTTTGGCAAGCTTGCATGATGTCATCTCCTAGAAATCTGAACATGTCTTCAAAGTGTGTGATTTCTTTCTCTTCTACAGCAAGGTACCTAGGTGCAAGCTTAGGATCATTTGAAATAAGGTTGTGGTTGCTAATGACAGCCATTGGATTAGATTGCTTAGCTCTTATCATGATGGGTTCTGTCCCTTCTCTTGCCATTACCTTTTTCATTTTTGTAGCTATTGACTCCTCATGATTCATCCATGATGCTAAAGCCATCAATTCCAAGTCACCTAGTTTTGAATTTGGGTTCCACACATTCAAATATGTCAAGGAAAAGTTTGTTAGGTAAAAATCAAACATTTTTTTCTCTATATTCCAAGGTTCTTTGATCACAAAGATCATTGAATTGTCTATAGTCTTGGAAGGGCATAGTGCCTCTCTATTCTAAAGTCTTAATTTGGAATTGTAGCCATTATTCCTTGAGATACAAGGCATAGGACTTTGTTGGCATCTTGCACTGGATTGCCTCTAAGGATAAACTAGCCATAGCTTCCAACTGACTTTCCCTTTCTTGTAATTATCCCCTTAGCCATGCATACTTTGCCTCCAACTGAGCTTTCATAATTGCCTCTCTATCCCTTATGCTACTTAGTTCTCTACCCATCTCCTTCAATTTCTCCTCCATGTGCCCTACATTGATTTGGCAATCTGCATCCACATGTGTGTCCTTGCCCTTTCTTTCTAAAGCTTAAAGAATAATAGGATGGAAAACTTCTGTGGGATGACCCTACCCCCTTCAATGAACATGTAGTAAGAGTTTAGATTGGGTTGTGGACTAGGTTCTCTTAGTTCCAGGTCTTCCTTTTTTGTTTCTTACTGAGTGATACCTTCTTGGTCCATTTTCTGAGTTTCCTGTAGGTTTAGAAGAGTTTCCTATAGGATGGCCTCTGCTTCCTGTAGGTATTTCTATGTCTCTTGTAGGATACCTTTTCCCTTTGATGACTGGCCTCCTAACATAAGTGATGGGATATTTGGGAGAGGCTTGTCCTGGTGATCCTTATCCTTGATTTTTCTCAAGAGGAGCTACCTTTTCTTGCTGCTTTGATGACTCTTCAATGACAATAGGAATTTTGGTGGGCATTTGAGGCCTTGCTTTCCTGATCCTTGTGATTTTTCTTGTCCTAAAGTACAATGGGGTTTGTCTCTGTCTCTTCCCTTTTGACTTGATAGGTGTACTTAGGGCAATAAGAGTAGCTGCTGCCTCTTTCTCAGTGGGTTCTGGAGATACCCTTAGTGATTCTTCCCCTTCTTTACCTTGAACTGTAGACCTTTGTTCTTCCTTCACTTCTATTTCCTCTTTTACACTCTCCTGTTCATCCTTGTCTTTCTCTTTCTCTTCTTCCTCTAGTTCCTCACTCTGCTCATATGTCTCTTCTTTTTTTCTTCTTCATTTTCCTCTTATTTTTCTTCACCTTTTTCCTCCTTTGTTTCCTCTTCATCGTCTCCCTTTGTTTCTTCATCCCTCTCACTAACAGTGGGTCTTTTGTCATAATCAAGTGTTTGAATTCTCCCTCTACTTGCATGTCTCTGAAATTTGTCCATGTAATAGGGAGTCTTAGGTTTTGTAGAGAACCTTTTAGGATAAGTTTGATCAACCCATAATGAGCTAATTGTTGATGGTTTCCATCCTGCACTTTGATGCTCATATCTATCATTGATTGAAGAATAAAGTAGGGTATATTTACTTTGTTTTGAGGAGGTGTTTCTACTCCAAATCTCAATTCTTGGAGAATTTTGAAATGGTATCCATACACCACACTGTATATATATTTAATGATGTGGTAACTAAATTCATTACAAGGGTATGGAAGGCTTTCTCTTCTAACCCCATTTTTGTCCTCCATCGCCTCCTCCGCTTCCAAAAAAAAATTCTTCTTTACAAGGGTATTTTTACCCTTATCTTCTTTTCCCCAAGGTAAACCTAAAGGAAGTGTGGTGATTCTACTTATAACCTGAAGGGTGATTTGTAATGATAGGCCTTTCACCACAATAGTGGCATGTGTCCTCGTGAGGGGTATGAGTGAGAGAGAGAAGTCTCTGGACACCTCATCATCATATCCTCTCATTCTTTCAAAGAAACCCATCCAATTGTGCCTTGTGAAAATTTCTACTATAGAAGGGTGCAGATGAATTCTTACTATGTTTGTGGGTTCTCTCTTGTTAAAAACTCATGTCATCTTTCCCTTGGTAATTGTGGAGGCTTGTATGGATATAATTCGAGAATTCTAGTGGGTGAGAGATTTAAATGATAAATCTGCAATATAATTCCCTTAGACTACAACTTTCTTAACCAAATGGATGTTTTTTTTCTTTATTTTTAACTAGAAAATATGGGAAGGTATAGCTCCTACCTCACTGGATACTGTCTATTGAGGACAACCTTTGATCTCTCCTCCCTTAATTCCCACTGATAATCATGTAGATGACTACTTTGTATCCTTTATGTCTTCCTATAGGATCTTGTAGGTGATCTTGCATTGCAAAATGCTCACTGTCTTTCTGTAGATGATGCTTCAAGAGGCCGAGAGAAACCTTATTTCGATGAATCCTCAAGATTGTTAATGCTTTTGTTGCATGGAAATCAATGTTTTATTTCCTTATATGGGTGATCGTGTAAGATGGTGTGCTAGCTTCCTAAGTACGAGCACATCCTTTTGGACCATTGGTCCCACTATCACTCCATCATTCCTCCTTATCTCATAATCATCACCCACTTCTATCATCCATAATTTAACCTTTTTGGCCTTATCTCCTTTTTTCTTCTGATTTGACTGTTGCCACGTGTGGAGTGGTCTAACTGTTTTCTCCTCATGGATTGGTCAAAGGTGGCCAAGTTAACTGGCCACCTTTTCTTATAAAACCAAATCTTACATAATCCTACATTTTTTATCATATTGTGCTAACAAGAGAGCATAAGCAAGGTGACATACATGTGGGTAAGATGATTTGATGATGATTCTTGTTGGAGAATGATGTCCTTGTGTTGTGTACTTGCTACATATTTTTTTTGTATTGGCCTCTTTTGATGTTGTTTCCTTAGATGTGCAGGTACTGGAGGGTGATGCTGATGATACTGTTGTTGCTGCTGAGCTTTGGAGGAGATTTTTTGACATTGGAATCTCTATGCTGAATATGGATGCAACCCTGTGAAATTTCCTTTTGTGGGATAGGCTCCTACATGATTTGCTACATGAAATCTATAGTATGTCTTGTAGTTGCATCTCCCCTAAAATTTTCATACTTTTCTTCACTTATGGAGCATGAGGATTGTTGACATGGGTAGAGAAGGAGTCTATTGATTGGTAGGTGAGAGACATATCCTTCAGGTATTGTCCCTTTTTCCTCTATTCTCACCCTCGTATATTTGATTTTTTCTTCTTTGAAAACTGTATTTTCTTTTTAATTGACTTATTGGATGGATGCAGGGGTAACATGGTGATGATGTGGTGGAGCAAATAATTTATTTTTTTGACACAGATTGGTCATCCCCTTGCTCTAGGGTTACTTTTCTTAGGATTCCCAAACCACTGTCATTCCTACACGAAACTCCTGTAGGTTTTTAGGGAATCTTGTAGAAAACGCAGACCCTATGTAAACTGAGCTAGAGGAATTCATAAATGGAGGGATTGATGGGATAATGAAGAATATGGGATGGAGGAACGAAAATATGGATTGCTTAGGTCCTTCTATTCCTCTCAAGTTGCTTTGATGTTCCTCTTGCTGACTTGCAAACAACATTTTCAAAAAATTTCTTTTCTCTCTTTTTTTTTAATTTTAATTTTATTTTTTTCTCTTTTTGGAAAACAACTAGTCTGCCTCCAAGGAGGTTTTCATCCTAGTTGCTTGCCCTGGGTGCCTCAAAAGAGGTTTTCACCCAAATATTTTTTTTATTTTTTTATTTTCTTCGGCACCGTTGGGCTGCCTCAAGAGGTTTTCAACCCAACAATGGGACTCAAGTGCCTCATGGAGGTTTTCACTTGAGTCTCTTTATTTTTTTCTCTCTCTCTTTTTTTTTCCCCTTTTTTAGGGACTTGATGGGGTAGAAGTTGAGACTTTCTCCACCACCATCACTGTCTTTCTAATGCCATTGATGAATTCTTGCTTTGACAAGGGCTTCTTGTAGACCTTCAATCTGTACCCAGTGACAAGTAAAGTGATATCCTCTACATCAATGGTTCTTATCTGTACTGAACCATTATCATGAATTTTTTCTATGACATAAGGCCCACCATCTAGTCATTAATTTGCCTTTAAAATCCTTGTATCTGGAATCATACAACATAACCCAATCACCTTCTTGAAATTTTTTGTTCTTTACGTTCTTTTCATGCCAAATATTCCTTTGAGCTTGAGTCACCTCTATGTGTAGGAGGGCCTGCATCCTGAATTCATCTAACCCATTTAGCTAGAGAAATCTCTCTTGTTGTGCCCTGGTGAGATCTAGTTCCAGTTGTGCTGCCATCCTTAAGGTGTTGTATTCAAATTATATTGACAACAGGGCTTTCTTCCCATAGACCAGCTCATAAGGAGTGAATCTAGTGGTGGTCTTCCAGGTGGTATTGTAGGCCCAGGTGGCCTCAACTAATCTATCTACCTAGTCCTTTCTTTTGCTACTAATCACTTTGGTCAGAATTCCTTCCAACGCTCTATTGCTTACCTCAACTTTCCCATTAGACCATGGGTGGTAATGAGTGGATGTTCTATGCTTGATCTTGCGTTGGCTTAATAAATTTTCAATCATGTGAGATGTAAACTGATTGCCTTGATCAGTGACCAGTTCTCTAGGGTACCCAAACTTATAAAATAAATTTTCCCTTAAGAACTCAACCACTTTCTCTTATATTGCTTCTTTGATGGCCTTGGTTTCAACCCACTTGGCTAAATAGTCGGTGCACACAATGATGTACTTCTTTTTCCTAGATGGAGGGTCAATGGGTCCAATGAAATCCATGCCCCACTTGTCAAATGGCTTGAAAGTCACTTGAGGTTGCAGAGGCATTTCATCCCTTGGGGTAGGTTTCCCCATCCTTTAGCACCAATCACACTAACTAGTATACCTCATCAAATCCTGGTGAAGAGTGGGCCAGTAATAACCAACTTGTAACACCTTCAATGTTGTCCCTTTGGTTGCAAAGTGACCTCCACAAGGCCCATCATGATAGGTCATAATGATGTCAAAGACTTCATCCTCACTGACACATCTTCTCATAATTTGATCCATGCCTAGTTTGAAGAGGTTGCTCCATATCCAAGTGAATGGGGTGATCTTCCTCACAATATTGCTCTTTTCCTTGGAGGACAAATTTGGTGGAAACTGTGCAGACACCAAGTAGTTTTCTATATCATCAAACCATGGAGAGAGAACTGAAATGGAGAATAACTGTTCATCTACTAACTGATCATTAATCATTCCTTCCTCCCCTGCTGCAAAGTCAATCTGGATAATTGCAACATTATCCATCAAGTATTTAACTGCATCAGGTTTATTCATCAAGTATTTAGTTGCAGCATGGTTAGTATGTACAAATGTTTGGTAACTTGTAATGTAATGCCTACATTTGTTCAATGAATGCACAACAACTAGAAGCTCCTTTTCAGTCACTGTGTAGTTCTGTTCGGCTTTTGACAAGTTCTTACTGGTGAAGTAAATGGCATAAGGTAGCTTGTCATTTATCTAGCCTAGAGCTGCTCCTATGGCTTTGTGATAAGCATTATCATGTATGTGGAAAGGAAGAGCCCAATTTGGGCCTTGGAGAATAGTTGCAATCGTTAATTTGTCCTTTAGGGTGTCCAAGGCCTCTTGACATATATCTGACCATAAAAATTCAAAGTCTTTGGTCAATAACCCAAATAACGGAGAAGCTAACTTGCTGAAGTATTTTATAAATCTCCTATAGTATCCATCTAAGCCTATAAAACGTTTGACATCCCTCTGTTTTTGCGGAGGTGGGACCCTTTGGATGTTGCCTATGTTATTTGGGTCCACCTGCAGTCCTTTCTGGGATATTGAATGACCTAGAACAGTCCCTCCAGTCATCAAGAACTCACATTTTTCAGGGCTAAGGGACAAGTTCATTTCAATGCATTTTTTTAGCACCTTACCGAAGTTGGAGAGAGCCTCCCTAAAATCACACCCATATGGTGTAAAGTCATCCATATAAATTTCCACTGCATCATGGACTAGCTCGACAAAGATACTTAGGATTTCCCTCTGGCAAGTGGCAGGCGCGTTGCATAGGTGAAAAGGAAGGATCCTATAGGCGAAGGTACCCCAAGGACAAGTGAAGGTGGTTTTATCCTGGTCCTCTAGGCTGATCTAGATTTGATTGTACCTGCTGAACCCATCTAGGAAAGAGAAAATATTTTTCGCTGCCAGGCCATCTAACTCTTGGTCAATGAAGGGAAGAGGGAAATGGCCCTTCTTTTTTACTTTGTTTAACTCTCTGTAATTGACACAAATCCTCCATTTCCAATTTTTCTTTGGAACCAACACCAAAGGAGAAACCCACTCACTGTCTGCG
The DNA here is from genome assembly GCA_000404065.3 of Pinus taeda. NCBI lineage: Eukaryota > Viridiplantae > Streptophyta > Pinopsida > Pinales > Pinaceae > Pinus > Pinus taeda. The sequence goes on along the minus strand of APFE030473687.1, from coordinate 51,956 downwards.
ATAGGGTAAATGAATCCTGCATCCAACAGCTTCTGCAATTATTCTTTGACTATATACTTGAGAGATGGATTAATTCTCCTTTGGGGTTGTTAGACTAGTTTACAACCTTCTTTGCTATAAATGTGGTGAGTGCATAGCAAGGGGTGCACCCCCTTCATTTCTTTGTAACTCCAGGCAAAGGCATCTAGATGCTCCCTTAGCATGTTGCACAACTCTTCTTCTTGGTGTACAGAAAGAGAGGGGTTGATTTTCAAAGTTATCTCAAGGCTGAATTCTATTGTTTTGACATGAGTAGGGTTTGAATTAGGTAAGCATAGATCAATCTTATGGTTGATCTTGGTTTCCTTTACTAGTTCCTCTAAGGACAAGGTGCTGGGAATTGGATTCAGAGTATGTGTTCAATAAAATCATCTTCATCTAGCTGTCCTCCTCCCATAGCAATTTCTAGGTTATAGAGCTGGGTTGAGAATATTTCATCTTTTTTCTCCTCTTCTAGCCATAAAGGTAAATCATGCTCTAAGGATGGCTGAGCAGGAGGGTACAAGACCAACTGCTTGGACATATTCCCATTTTTGATAGTCATATTTCCAGCCCTGCAGCTGATGTATCCATCGAAAGTGGCTAAGTAGGGTCTCCCAAGTATGAGAGGATAACCACTAAGCTTGGCCTTAGGTTGGAGAACTAGGAAGTGTGCAAGGTACTCCTAGGAATCAATGGAGAACATCACATCCTCAACAATCCCCTCAAGGGCTACCGTGGAACGATCTACAAGCTGCAAGATTGTTGTGGTCTTTCTTAATGAACCCTGGAGATTGAGCTTGAGCATGGTGTCCTTAGTCATTACATTAATGTTAGAACTAAGATCAATCAAGGTATGTGGGACAATGGTGCCATTGATGTGCACATCTACTACAGGGCTTCCAGGGTCTAAATACTTTGGGAAAATTACCTGCCCCAACATTAAGTCGGATAGCTGTCCAATGAAATTAGTGGTAGGGGTGTCTCTTTCTCACTTCCCTAGATGTTTGAAACACTTCTCTTTAATCAGTTTGTTGTAAATAGGCACATCCTTAATGGCTTGGAGAAGTGAAATTTTGACACATATATTTTTCAATTCACACAAAAATTCATTCTCTTCTAGGGTAGGCTGGATTGACTGAGTTAATATTTCAGGAAAGGGTGGTGGATTCACTCTAGACATACTTTCCTCTCTTTCCTCCTCACTCTCCCTAGGTGGAGATGGAGGTTGTTTGTCTGGGAGTACTCTCCTCCCTTAGGTTGATTTCCTGAATTTCCACAGCACTAGTAGGGTAGGATGTCTCTCCACTATATACCTGATGTGCTTGTTTGTTGTTGGGGTTCAAATTTGGCTGGGCAAGCATCTGAGGTTGTTTAGGTGGAGTAGGGCGTAAAAGACCTGGTTGAGTAGGAGGTGAAGGCTATAAAGCTGAAGCATTTTTGTATGGGGGCCTCCACCCCAGGGGTGGTGCACTCCACTGAGGCTTTGGTGGAGTATATGGCTGAAATGACTAGTTGGCTAGCTAGGAATGGTACTGAGGTGAAAAATACCAAGGAGAAGGTGTAGACCAAGAGGGATGAGAAGGGGGGTCCCAAGAGGGACTCGATGTGTTCTGGTTAGGGTTGTAGTATGCATAGGATGACCCTTGCATTCCCTGTTGGTATGGTTGAGGTGCATGAGGTCTCGTTTGATTTATGTAGCAGATTTGTTCAGTCACCCCTTCAGTTCCCTGATACACAAATTTTAGTCCAGGTAGAGAAGGGCACTTGTTTGTGGAGTGGTTTTCTTTACAGACCGAGCAAATTTCTATCAGGTTTAATGGACATTCATTCCTAGGGTGCCTCCTTATGCATCTAGGGCAGAAGATGGCTAATTCTTTCTCTGCTTCCTTTTGATTCCTCTTGATGTGCATAATGTCCATCTGTAGGGAAAGGGTTTGAATCATTTTAGTCTTGAAATCTTCCAACATATTTCCAATTTCACTTTTTATGGATGTGTTGGAAGAGGATGGGATGGCTATTAGTTGACTACCCCTACACTTTTCCCTAACTGCCCTAGAATGGTTCTTAAAGACAGTCTTGATATCTTGATAAGGTAGTTGGTAGATGTCCCCTCCTGCTAGCAGGTTTAGGGTATCCAGAAGATCTTCCCTTACCCCCCGGAGCAAGACTAGCTTCATTGACTCAGGATCAAGTGTGCACTTGACCCTTTTGTAGCTATTCTGGAATCTCTCTTCATAATCCTCTAACGATTCATCATGCCCCAAGGTCATCCTGAAAATTTCCTCTTTAGTGTCATTGGACCTACAGTAGTCTCGATACTTGTTGTGGAAGGCTTGCTGCATCTAAGCCCAAGTGGTGATGCTATCCCCAGGTAAACCCATGAACCAGCAGAAAGTTGCATCCTTGAGAAAGGATGATAATTATTTCAACTTTTGATCATCAGTGATGTAATCATAAGTTCTGCATATGACAATGAACTCAAACAAAAAAATATCTGTATCTTTTCAAGTTAGGCCATGGAAATGAGGAAGAGTAGAGGGGCTTATGTTTTCATCTTGGTATCCCCATTAGTTTCTCTTATGGGAAAAGAACCCTCAATTTTTTCTCTATCTCCCCTGCCATTTCTATTTTCAGCCATTTGGTCAGTTGGAATCGGTTCTCCTTCTTATCCCCCTGTAGGCTCTTTCAAAATCTATAGTTGTTCACCTAAGGGGTCCTCCAATTCACAGCCACCGAAGAAGAGGGAAGGTTAGTTGTTTGAAGTGGTGGGGTTATTTGGTAGAAATTTTCCTACAAGGGATGAAAGAAGTGTTTTTGTTTTGTTTTGTGTTTTTTTTCAAGATTTGAGAGTAATTGAAAAATTGAAATAACAAACTGAATGGATACTAACTTTTGAATGAAATCTTACTTGGAGAATGGAAAAGAAAGAAAACCAACTTACAATTACTCTTGCAAAAATGAATCTAATTATAGAATGAAAGAAATAATAAATGGAAGAAAGAAAGCAGAAATCACATCTTACTCAGATACCTCCCTGACAATGGAGCCAAAAAGTGATGAGCATCAATATTGTAGCAAGAATGTTGCAACTCCTGGGGCTACCAACTTTACTTTATCAACTCGGGTTTCGCACAAACTTGGAGGTGACAGTGTTGTATACACAAGCAGATGAGATGGGTCCACTCTTTATCACTACTGAGCTAGCGATAGACCACTATGGTTTCTTAAACCAACCTTCTATTGATTCAGAAGAAGCTTGATTACCAATGAGGAAAGGGGAATTTTGCACTAATTGGGAGAATTGAAAAACTGTTTACTGCAGTAAGGAAAGGCTGGAATCAAATGCTTTGAACACATCACTCATCTAACTAATTTCTTAGATATCTTGCTTCAAAAGGATTCTAGGCTAACATGTGTGTAATCCTAACTTTCCTAGGCATGCAATCTGAAATAACAAAACATTCTATTAATGTGTATATGAATGAACATAATAACTTTTTCTTCCTTTTTATCATTTTTTGTGAAAATGTGAATGCAAAATATTCTTGGTGATGTGGCAGGGGGTTAGAGATGGTGGTGAAAGGTCAGGTGGTTTGGGAGGCAAGTAGGAGTCTTTTCCTATCCTTCAGGATTCCTTTTCCACAAATCGGCCTCAAAATAGGCCACTATAGGTCATCCTACAAGATGTCCTAATGCTTCCTACATGATTTCCTAATGCTCCTACAGGATCCCCTGTATTCCTATAGGATCCAGCCAAGAGCAAGAGGTGTGATTTGGAAGGTTGTTTATGGCTTAGGGAAGGTGAATTATGGAAGAAGTAAGGCAAGGGAGTGGCTAGGACTTCTTTAGAGCTCAAAACAAAGTTTGTAAAATGGTTGGATTTGCTTGACAAACCTAGAAAGTTATTCTTATGGAATGATGAATTGGTTGAGGGACTTGGTGGCTATTGGTGATGATGGATGGATGGAGTTAGGTTGGGGTTTCTATCATGAGATCTTCCTGCACTATTGAAATTCTTGCAATACCTACATCACTTGGAATTTATCCATGAATCATGTCAAAAAAAAAAAAATCAATCAACTTAAGAGAGCATAATTTCATTATTTAGTTTCCTAGTTCATGCATGTAAATACTTGAAAAATATTGTGAAACACTATGAGATCCAATACAAAGCTGGAGATATCAAAGATAACAACTGAATCCTATTCTTGAAGACTAAAAAGATGCTGGCCTAAGTAGTAGAAAACCCTAAATTCCATAAGAAATCAAAATTTTGTCTTTTTGGGGTTGCATAGGAGTTCTTTCCTCAAACCATGGTCCCAAAAGGGAGGAGTGAGGCAAAATCCACCTGCTATCAGCCTTTTTTTTGTATTCTTTTATCTTTCTAATGTATTTCTAAATCAATGCACAAATGGAAGAAAACTAATAAAATTCATAACTATTTGCAATGAAGCAATGCTAAGACTAATTCAACTATTAATCTATGAAATAACCTAAGCATACAAGTACAAGAAGAGGAGCCTTTTCTACTAGGTTTGGGCCCTAACCTAAGAGCTTCAAATCTTTGAGTCAACTCAGTTTTGGATCAAGGACATGTTGATTCTCATTATCATATCAGAAAAATTACATAACAATGTTTTTCCACAAAACTTCAACTCGAAAATGCTTAGTGATCTTACATAAAAATTTGAATCCTGATGAGGCTCTAGGCCTCCTTATTTATACAATTGAAGTCTCCATTGACTACCTTAAATCTAGGGAGGATTGGCTCCCAAAACTTAAGATGAACTGGCTCTTATCTGTCACTAGCTCAACTGCATCTCCATGACTCGACTGCTTGCAACTCTGAGCTAGTGTGATTTGATTGAGGAATATTTTAATGAGGATTAAATGAGGAGGATCTATCTCCTATAATATCTCCTCCTTGTATCATTCGAATTTATGCCCTTAATTAGCCAAAATTGCCACGATTTTCTCTCAAAAACTTGCAATCAATGCACATTAGACCACTCTCATAACATCTTACTTTTACTCATCTCATTAAGAAAAATATAATTAAAATATGTAAGGAATTAAGAGAAGAGTTGATTTTAATAAGCTTGGAGGTGTATTAAGGTCCATATAGTTACCCAATGATGAGTCTCATCGAGGGGGCCGGATAGCGTGCCCCTAATGAGGGGGTCAAAAGGGGGGCAGCAACGTCCTTTGTCGGGGGGTTTGAGGAGTGGGGTAGCCCCCATCTACGGGGTCCAAGGCAATGCCTTGAGATTTTTTTTTTGGACACTATATTACGTGGGCAGACCTACCTATGGTTTTTTGCATGGGTATTGCACATGGTTTTGGGCATGGTGTTTTTCTTCCCATGGTATGTTGTAGATCCAGTCAAGGAAACTATGATCACATTCTAATCCAGTGTAAGTGGATTGGGGTTTATGGATGCTTCGACATGTATATATATGTATTGTAACATTGAAAGGAATATAATGAAAAATCAATCTGGTAGTCCCGATTTTAGGATCCAGGGGAAAATCTCTATGTATATGTCTTTTATGTGTTATGCTCTCGCCATTGTTTATTTTCTATATTTTAAATTTGTTTCAAGTAATTTTTGTACAGGGTTAAAATCTACAATATTAAGTTTAATCAAACTCTATTTAGGTCCAAGTAAGAAACTAATCTCTCAGATCCTCTATTTGATGAGACAAACTTTAAGACCTATACTTCAAGTTTAGCCTATGAATGATTGAATTTGTTACCACAAGACCAAGAGATTTGGATTTAGTTTGAAAAAATGGAAAATTTAGTTCATGAGCTTCAGATATCTACATCTAAGTATCCTACTTTCCCATTTTCTATTCCACCATTTTATGTCCTATCTATCTTTATTGGATTTCATATTCCTCCATTTTTTGTTCCACCTGTTTATGCCTCATTTTCTTCTATTGGATCTTATATTCCTTCTTCATCAGTTGTCTCAACATAAAATACATTTCCTCTCTCATTTGTATTTCAAATTCTTAGATTTCATACAATCATGGCTATTAAATATGCCCTCTCATTACCCAAGCTCCAATTCATGATCTTCCTCTAAATTATGGTCAACGTTTCTTTAGTTTGATGGGGCATGACCCATTACAACTCAAAAACACTTGGACAAATTTAGTGACTTCATAGATTTCGAGGAGGTAGATCATGAAGATGTTAAATTAAGGTTTTTTTCACAAAGCTTCTCAGGAGAAGTCAAGAAATGGTTCAAAAGACTTCTAGTAGGAGGCATTCCAAAATTTCAACAGTTTGAGCAAATTTTCCTTACTATAGGGGAGGTGAAGAAAAACCCTTTACAGATCTTAGATGAATATGAAAATTTGAAGAGAAACCTAGGGGGAAATAGTGTAGGAAGCTTTTGCTAGGTTCAATAGATTTTATAACTTTATCCCAACAGAGATTAAACCACCTTCGAGATAAGAAAAAGAAACCTTGCTACACTCGAATCTTTACAAAATAATGCCATAGGAGTGGAAACTAATTCGTTGTTCAAGAAGGAAGAAATGAAGACTGAAAGGAAGTTAAGAATCAAATATGAACATTCTTCTTCATCAAATGTCAAATTTGACGTTATGTTGAAGACAATGAAAAAATTAGTGGATAACCTAACTCCTCCTTTCTGTAAGATTTTTGTCGATGAAGAGCTTGAGAAAGAAGATCAATAAATGATTTTTTTTGATGATGAGGAAACTCGGGTGTTTTTTACTAAAGAATAGCATGATAAATCTGCCATGTCTTCAGAAGAGAAAGACAATGATCAAATGATGTTTGATTTAGAAACCTACCAGCATCGTTACAATAACGTAGTGGCTGATTTTCAGAGATAGTACAATCTTAGGGGCCGAAATGTTCCAATTAAAACTCCACCAAAGAAACCTGTAGTAGGAGAACAACAGGCCGAGCCAAAAAGAGACATAATTAAGAGAGTTGATGAACAAAAAAATTATGCTCCAAAAAAGGTTGATGAAGCTAAGAAGGATGTGAAAGAAGTGGAGAAAGCTCAGGCATCATTCAACCTAGAAAATGAAATAGGTAAATTAAATATTCCTATTCCTTTTGCTGAATTGTTGAAGAATGAGCAGTATAGGAAACGAATCTTTACAATGGTAAAGGGTTTAGAGACTGATCAAATAAATATTAATTGATAAGATTCTCTCAATATAAATGATGATGCAATTAATTTTGTATGCAATCCCCATGTAACTAGTGTTAATGATGATGTCCCTCCCTTTTATGTTAGTTTAAATATCCATGACATGATCCTGCATAATTCCATGCTCGACTATGGAGCATCAAACAACTTGGTTCCTAAGTCAGTCATAGGCAATCTGGGACTTGAGGTTTCTCGACCTTATGAAAATTTGTTTTCAATTGATTTGAGAAAGGTCAAGTGCTTGGGATGAATCAAATATCTTGTGGTAAATCTCTCCCAAATTCCTGCAAAAAGTATCATTATGGACGTGGTAGTATCTGATATCCCACCCATGTTTTCCATGCTTCTTTCACGGTCTTGCTCAGTTAGGTTGGGAGGAACCCTACCGATGGATATGTCATATGAATCCATCCCAGTATTTGGAGAACTAAGGAGATTTTCTAGGGAGGTCCAAATGAAGTATGTGGTAAGTAGCATGACTGAACCAAAAAAGCATCCTCTTTATTTGGTTGACACTGAGCTTGGTTCTTAGATTTTCTATAATTATTTTTTTTTTTAAGAAGAGAAACAAAATAAAATTCAAGATGAATTTCAAGAGGATAAAATACAACTAGCTGAAGGTGGCAGGATATGGATCATGCACTTTGATGGTTCTACTAGAAAATATGGTTTGGGGGCAGGTATCTAGATAATTCCTCCAAATCTTACTAGTTAGTTACACTCTTTAAAGTTGTAGTTTAAATGTACCAACAACATTCCAGTGTATGAAGCTCTGATCATTGGACTAAATCTACTAAGAGAGATGAAAGGAAGGAGGATTCATGTCTTTGGAGATTCTGAGTTGGTTGTGAAGTAATTCTTGGGAATATATCAAAATAAACATCAGAGGATGAGAGCTTATCGAAATGAGGTATGGGATATGTTTGAAAATTTATTTTTAGAACATAAATTTCTACTATTTCTAGAGAAGAAAATGTAATAGAAGATTCCTTAACAACTGTTGCTAGTGCTTTTAAAATTCCAATTCATCCAAATAGAAAATATGAGATTAATGTAAAGCACATTCCCTCTATCCCAGACAACATCAAGCATTGGCAGATTTTTGAAGATGATCAACAGATCCCGAGATTCTTAGAGATGGTTGATGAATTTAAAAATACCCCTGTTGATCAAAATGGAGATGAAGAACCAAACTTGAATGCAGAAACAAATGTTTTTATGAAAATTATAGCTAGACAAGAAGTTATTCATTTAAGCAACAATTTCATTCCTAGAGGTTTGGTTCCTCTAAAGATATTGTTTGATAGAAATGATGTTGTTGTAAAACCTATGATTCATCCAAGTAGTAATGAGTTGGAGGATTATAATTTGGGAATAAAATAGGATCCTAAGATAGTTAAGATTTACAATTCTTTGAAACCAGAACAAAAGAAACAATATGTTGAATTGTTAAAGGAGTTTTCAAATGTACTTTCCTGGAGGTATGAATATTTCAAGTTTTATGAGAAGAAAATCACTCAACACACTATTCCACTTAGGGAGAATGGGAAACATTTTAAACAAAATCTTAGAAGGAACAATCCAAAGATGTTGCCATTAATTGAAAAGGAGATCAAGAGCTTGCTTGCTGCTAAGATCATTGTACCATTAAGATTTTCTAATTGGATTTCCAATCTGTTTCTGGTTAGAAAAAAGAGTGGAGAAATAAGACATTGTGTAGATTTCAAAATTTTGAATAAATTTTCTTTGAAAGAAAACTATCCACTACCCAAGATAGAATATATATTGCAAAAAGTGGTTCGAGTTGAGAGGATTTCCATGCTTGACGGTTTTTATGGATATAAAAAAATATTGGTGAATCCAAGAGATCAAGACAAGACAACATTTACTATGCAATGAGGCACCTTCATGTGGTCCAAAATTCCTTTTAGGTTGATGAATTTTGGAGCAAAATTTCAAAGGGAAATGGACATAACATTCACAGATGAGAAACATAAGTTTGTAGTGGTTTATCTAGATGACATAACAACTTTCTTGCCATTAGATTTAGATCAACCGAGAGATATCAGACAAATTTTTCTAAAGTGCAGAAAATTTGGCATTTCTCTTAATCCAAAGAAGTCACACTTTGCTTTGTAGGAGGGTAGATTATTGGGTCATGTAGTTTCTAAAGAAAGAATAAAAATTGGTCCAGATAGAGTTGCAACAACCAAAAAGTTAGAATCGCCCAAAACTAAGAAGGAAATACAGGCTTTCCTTGGTAGAGTAATTTTTTTGAGGAGATTTGTTTAAGTTTTTGTAGAAATTGTAAGGGTGATTACCAAAATGTTGAAAAAGGGCAGCGAGACTAAGTGGAAATTTCCATCTAGAGAAGAATTTGATGGAATTAAGCATGCATTCACACAGATACATTTTCTTATAGGTCCAAATTTCTCAAAGGAATTTTTGGTTTTTTTTTCCTTTGCATCTAAACATACCATCTCTAGAGTATTATTGTTGAAAAATAGTGACAACTAGGAGAAACCTATTTCTTTCTTTAGCATATCATTAAGGGATGTAGAGTTGAAGTACAATAGCATGGAGAAGTAATCATTTGCACTTGTTTAGACATTGAAGGAATTCAAAAGATACATTTTGCATTCTAATATTATATCTTTTGTCCCTAATAGTGTAGTTAAAGATATTTTAAGTCAACCTAATAGTGATGGAAGAAGAGGTAAGTGGATCACTAAGCTGCTAGAATATGACTTGGATATCAAGCCAACAAATTTGATTAAAGGTTAGGGCTTAGCAAAGTTGATGACAGAAAAAAATGTTGATTCCCTTGGTATGGTTTTTTTTATCAATATTCTTGAATGACTCAGATGATAGGATGTGTTTGAAGGTGTATGATGAAATAAAATTTTTCTCATGGTATAATGATATAATCTACACTCTGCAGAACTTGGAGGCTCCATTAGGGATAACCAAAACCCAAGCAAGATTGTTGAAATTGAAAGAAATTAAATATTGTTGTCTTGAAGGATTTTTTATTAGAAGGGTCCATCATAAATTCTCCTAAATTGTCTAATTGGAGGTGAAGCAAAGGAAGTTGTGAAGGAATTTTGTTAGGGTGTTTGTCGAGGACACCATTATTAGAAGGCTACAAAAAATAAGATCCTCAGGGAATGTTTTTAATGGCCAACATTATTTTCAGATGTTCATAAGGAAGTGGAAACCTGCTTTAAATGCAGAATCTTTGAAGGAAAAACTAAGTTACCGTCTTTACCCATCAAGCCTATCTCAACAAAAACTCCCTTTCAGCAATGGGGATTAGACTTCATTGCAGAAATTCACCCAACTTCTTCATGACAACATAACTGGATTTTCACTACCACAAATTACTTCACGAAATGGATTGAGGCAATTCCAACAAGGAAATCTACAAACAATGTGGTAATTCAGTTTCTAGAAGATATTTTTTCTAGATTTGGCTTCCGGAGAAGGATTATAACAAACAATGTTCAAGCCTTCAAGTCCTAGAAGAATATCAAATTTTGTGACTAGTATAATGTCAGATTGGGCCATTCTACAACTTACTATCCCCAGGGAAATGGCTTGGTAGAGTCATCTAATAAAAGACTTATCATAATTATTAAGAAGTTGTTGGCAGACAACAAAAAATCCTGCATACTAATCTGAAATTTTATTTATGGGTAGACATAATTAGTACCAAAAGATCAATTAATACTCCACCATTTCAAATAGTTTATGGTACTGAAGTGTTTTTCTAGTTTCTTCGAGCATATCGGTAATGAGGCTTTTGTAGGAGCCTGATGCAGAACCTAAGTAATTTTAGAGAAGAATCAATTAACTTATTGAAGTTAAATAATTGAGGCAATAAGTGTACAATCAAGTAGTGTTGTTTCAGGAAAAGATGAAAAGGGTGTTTTATAAAAACACTAAAGAAGATAACTTTCGGATCCAGGATACAGTTTTGAAATGCAATGCATGGATCGAAGACAAGGGAAAAAATGGGAAGTTTGACCACATCTGGAAGGGTCCATATCAGATTGCAACATAATGTGGCAAGAATGCATTTATTTTGCAAGATTTAAATGGATAAATACTTCCCATAGGTCTAGTAAATGGAAGCTTTCTCAAATATTATATCTCTTGAAAAATCAACACTTAATCATTTCATTGTATATATCAGTTTTAATTTGTAAAGTTTGTAGGTTTGGGTAAGCATTATGAAGGATTTGAAGCCCGAGGAGAAGGCCCTAAGGTTCTAATGAATGATTATCAAAATAAAAAGTTTTCAGAAGTATGTTTCTGTTTCAGAAGTCTATATGTAAATAAATTTGGAAAAGAACATTGTTTCCATTAATTAGAATCCGTTAGTGTGCTTAAAAGAAAGTTGAAAATTTGTTTTAATTTATATTGTAATAAAGAAGGGATCTAGTCTACAAGGTTCTTGCTACCTATAACTTGAAAACATCCTCGTGGAGCTGGTTGTTATCACAATTTTAGTTTAGGGTTAAGACATTTCAATTTTTTTTTTAATGAACAATTTAGTCGCGCTAACATTACTTTGTCAGCACTATTCAAAAAAATTGTAACACATGTGCTAACAAATCAAATGTCAGTGGAACAAGGGAGTGCAACCAAACGAGCACTAACAAAATTAAAGTGATATATGGCCATTTGTGTGTCGACAATTGGTGCTGACAAATCCAACGTCAACAATATCTAATCGATATCCAATAACAATCAATTCATAGTAAACACATTTTTTACTCATCATTAGTTCCTTAGAGTTGATTGACAGAGTAATAATAACGATGTAACCGATAACTTGTCACTAAATAACATGCGGGTTAGTTTCCATTATGTTGGACGAGTTCATTGCATCCAGTTAGTTTCAAAGATCTGTGTCATGCTTTCAGTATCGGTTGCGTTTTTTGTGGGAAGCTATTGAGAACAATGGGGAAGAGTGTTTGCATGTAGAGAGGATAATTGGAAGGCCCTGAGATTTTAGAGGTTGTCCCAAAACTCTGGGAATAGTTCCAAGAGGCTGATTGGGAGCAATTGTGTTTTAGTTGCAATGGGCATCACAATGGTGTGACACATGCACTTGTTGAAAGGTTCAATGGTGAAAATGTTAGAATAATTGTAGAATTGAGGCTTCTGTGATCCATCAAAGTTATAAGAAGAGCTTCAGCGAAAATCACATATAAAAAGACCTTTGTCGACGCGTTTTGAACCAACCAGTGTGGTTCATCGTCAGGACAAGTTGAAGAAACAGATCCAGCTACACCCGTTTAAATACACCGAGCAGAGACTCCAACGGCTATAAACGACTCTAAGACCCAGGTCAAATTTCATTTATTTATTTAATTATTAATATTTCTTAA
>APFE030473687.1:2356-38047 GCA_000404065.3 Pinus taeda | reverse complement strand
TTAAGAAATATTAATAATTAAATAATTAAATAAATAAATAAAATTTGACCTGGGTCCTAGAGTCATTTATAGCCATTGAAGTCTCTGCTCAGTCTATTTAAACAGGTGTAGCTGGATCTGTTCTTCAATTTGTCCTGACGATGAACCACACTGGTTGGTTCGAAACGCGTCGACAAAGGTCTTTTTATATGTGATTTTCGCTGAAGCTCTTCTTATAATGTTAGAATAACTGAAATTTTTTTCTTATTCATGAAGTAGAGTGTTTCAGAGGAAATCAACATACCAATTGAAGGGGGAAAATGTTTCAAGGACAGATCCCTCACTGGAATGAACATTCCTTTTTACCTTAAGGATGAGCATAAAAATGAGTTGTGGCGGTCGGGTGTACAGAGAGCCTGGTTAAAAAAGGAGTGGCATAAAATGTTGATCATTGTCCAAAAATATTTTACTTGTGAAGGGTGTTAGCATAGACTTGGTATGTTCCATTTCCTATTCCTAGCACACCTCTCTGGTCAAATTCATATCAGTGTGCCCTTCTTCTTGTTAAATAGTTTTAAAAAGATGTTAGCCGAGGTCCAAAATAAACCCAAGTCTATTGTATATCATAAAGGCTTAATTAAGTTGTTAGTTTTAGACCATTTGAAGAGATTAAATAGGACCTGGGACAATTTTTTTTTTATTTGGAGGTTTTAGTACAACAAGAAACCATAGCTCTTTGACCATTAAAAGAAATATACGCAAGGACATATTAAATGCCCATAAGATTGTGGGAGAAACTTCTTCTTCCACCATTAAAACTAGAAGTAAGGGAAGGATTTCACCTTCTAAAACCCCTATCCTTGTTCCAGCATTAGAAAGGGTTTATAAAAGAAAGACTAGGAGAGTAGCTAGGATAAAGATGTAGTGTCCTCCTCAAAATCGCGATCTAGCTGAAACATAAAACACATTTGAAAAAAACCTTCTAGGTAAAACTCCATAACTTACAAAGGAGGTGCCTAGGGAAATAGGGGTGGAAAGCATACCACGAGAAGGAGAGAAAGAACCCGCACTAGTTGAACTATATGGGTTTTGAAAGCCTCATACTAAGCCTATGAATAAACTTTGATTGAGTTTAAAATTGAAACAAAACTCGGCCTTAGCTAAGGAGGTATTTCAGATAGATGATTCGCCAATAAAGGATTTGGTGATAAATAAAGAAAATAGTTCCAGTTCCAAGATACAAAAACATAAGAAGAAGCAAGGCCCCAAGGCAAAGCTTAGAAAAACTAAGGAAAAGAAACTTGCTCTAGCTAATGAGGTAGACATGTCTCTAAGAGTAGTAGAGCAGTTGAAAATTGATTGATTAAAATAGGTGCCCATCAATTTTGCCAACATTTCACCTAGAAACTTTGCATAGAGCACTGGAAATTATTTTGTTAGTGCTACTCTTTTCTATTTTGCACCAAGCACTGACATTGGTTTTGTCAACAACTATTTCTGTTTCACTATGATATACAATGCGAATTATTTTGTTGGCGCTTGAACTTGGAATAGTTTAAAGTAAAAGTTAAAGATTTGTTTTTGTAAAGGTACCTAGAGGCTAAATATTGCATGGATTTTTCCTTTATGAAATTAACTCCAAAGTTTAAAGAAAAATTATTCTTAGTAGACATTTAAGGTGTAAAACATGATAGTTTCTAGATTTGAGACAGAAAATTAATAATCAGTTTTCAATGCCTCTTCCTCAATAACTTTTTCAACTTCAATTAATTTTGGATACCAATGTTTAATCATACATAATTAAGAAACATCAAACCAAACTTTATTTTTGTAAATGTATATTTAATTAGCATAAATATAATTTATTTTCCATAGATAGTTTATAGTTAAACTTCCTTTAATTTTTGAAGTTTGTTGTAAATATTTTTGCTATAAAGAAATTCTGAAAGATAGACCAAGGGTTGGAAATCTTGTAGAAATTGTGTGTATTGTGTATACCTTTGAGATCAATAAAATTTGCTGTGAACAATGTTACTTGTAAAATTTTCAAAGATTCTTTTCTGATATGTTTCTTGTTAGTCTTTCTAGTGTATTCTTTTTCTTCTAAGCCATAAATCTGATTCATAGGTCTTCTGCGTATGGAAATAAGTTATTAAATTTGAACTATTTTTGTAAGCTTAGATTGACATTTTCCAAATTGGTCATATGTTTTTCAACATAAATGTCACTCACAAAAATCACTTAGTTACTCTGTTTTTGATGTTTACTCTCTATTATATTCTATCATAACTTCACGATGAATTGTCTAAGAAACCTAAGGCTATCATGCATCTGTTAAGCTTGTTCATATAGCTTATAACTAGTAGTTTTATGTCAAAAGACTCCATACCCAATGGTCCCAGTCCATTTTCCTTCCAAACAAAGTTCATGTGTTACCAACTAAATCTGGCCAATGAACCAAATTGACTAATGCTTAGTGACAGTGAGTGGTATAGTTTCAAGGAGAGATCTCTCTCCATATTGAAGGGTCAAACTTTCAATATAAAGTGGTTAGATTTTACCTTAGGATTTTCCCCTCTAAAGCCAGGGTTTTTTCTAAGTGATAACACCTAATATGAGGTAAATTGTTAAAGAATATTTACAAAAAATTATCATCGTGAACTTTATTTATCCAATTTCAAATAGCCAATGGGTTTCACCCTTCGTTATTGTGCTAAATAAAAATGGAAAGTGGAGAGTTTGTATCGATTACATAGAATTAAATAAAACTAATCTAAAAGATCATTTCTCATTACCCTTCATTGATCAAGTTTTAGATACACTAGCAGGAAATAAATATTTTTGTTTTCTTACTGATTTCAGTGGATATAATCAGATTCAAATTGCACCCGAAGGTTAAGATAAGACAACTTTTACACATCCATGGGGTAGGTATTCTTATAGGTTACTTCCTTTTGTATTGCGCAATGCACCTACTATGTTTCAAAGAGTAGTACTAGGTATTTTATCTAACTTGATCCATGATTATGCAGAAGTATATATGGATGATTTCACTATTTAGGGGAATGCTTTAGAATAAGCTTTAGAAAAAATTGGAAAAAGTCCTTGTTAGATGTAAAGAAGCTAATATTTCATTAAGTAGTGAAAAATGATTTATGATATTTAATGAAGGAATCATTCTAGGTCATCATATTTTAGGTTATGGAATTAAAGTGGATTAATCAAAGGTTGCAATCATCCCCAAAATTTCAGTGCCTAACTTGCCAAAAGGATGTTGAAAGTTTTCTAGGATTCACATGTTACTATAGAAGGTTTATATAAAACTTCATAGAGATTGCTTCACCACTTTTCAAATTACTCACGAAATATTGTGAATTTCATTAGGATTCTGATTATCAAAAATCTTCTAAATTGTTGAAACAAAAAATTTCTGAGGCACCCATTTTAAGAGTGCAAAATTGGTCCCTTCCATTTCGTATTTGTACCAATGCCTTAGATACAACTTTACAGGATATGTTAGGACAAATAGACTTAACTCCTTATGCTAATGCTATATATTATACAAGAAAAAATTTAATTCCTGTAGACTTGAATATACAATCACGGAAAATGAGTTCTTAGTGGTTGTTCATTCTATCAACAGTTTTAGAAAATACATTATTAGATGTGAGATTTTTACTCACATTGATCATTATGATATTATATATTTTATGAATAAACATATAAATAATCAGAGGATTACTCCATGGATTTTACTATTGTAGGAATTTAATATTTCTATTTTAGATAGGACAGGAAAGGAAAACGCAATTGTTGATTTCCGTACTATGATGCAAAATGATATTACCAATATTCACATAGTAGATAATTTTCTCGATGAATATATTTTTGCAATATCTACTAAAACTCCTTCGTTTGTAGAGATTCCTAATTATTTGGATATAGGAATGCTTTCTCCTCAACTATAAAAAAATAAAGATAATAAGTTATCAAATCTAGTGCACCTTATTCTTGGATAGAAGGAGAACTATAGCAAACATGATTTGATATGATTATTAGAAGATGTATTTGAGAAGATGAGGTAACTAAAATTGTTAAAGCATGTCATGAGGAAACTTATGGAGGACATTTTTCCTAAGGATGAACTGCTTACATAGTACTTCATTCAGATATTATTGGCCTTCTCTTGTGGAGAGATATAAGACAACAACAAAATTGGGACTAGATCTCTCTAAGGCCCAAAAGCAAAGATTGGCACATCTAAAGGAATTGCATGAGATTAGATAATATTAAATTCAAAGGAAAATAATAATCCAACATTAAAGGACAAGGTGGAATGATAATTTTATCAAGTTCGAAAAGTTCAAACCAGGTGATTGGATGCTTCTCTTCGATTCCAACTTTAAAGATTTTCAAGGGAAACTCCAAACACATTGGTTAGGTCCATATGTGATATAAATTATTTTTGAAAATTGAGCAGTAAGGATAAATACCACTGATGAAGTAGGAATAATTTTTCTCTTTAATGGGCATAGATTAAAACTCTATCATGATCCATTAACAAGAGAAGATTTTTTTCAAAATTTTCAAAAAAGGATCCAAGTTGAATTTGGTGGAAAAGGGGAATCTTCTCCTCTAGCACCTAATTTATTTAAATTTCTTTCCAAAAGAAAATTAAATGAGATAATAATAATAATAATGCATATTTATGAAAACCAACATTTTTGGAATAAACTATGTAAGAAATACTAGCTGAAAACCAAGACTCTTGGCAGCTTAGATTTCTCCTTTCCCTTTTGCAAAAAAAAAAATTTAGATCAAACTAATCCGTTTGAAGAACTTTTTTTTCTTTTAATAAAATCTCATCAACATCATCAATATCAGTAGCAACAAGTTTCCTTAAACAATTTTGAGCAAATTTTAATACTTATAACATTTTGTAGTTGATTCACTCTAAGGAGAAGACAAGCATTACCTTTGGGTCTACAAGAAAATAAATTTCAAAGGCACAACTGTGAGGCAACTTGAAAGATAACATCATGTATAAATTATCAGTTTAGTAAAGTTTAACTATAGGATTTGATATGTATACATGGACTA
This sequence comes from Pinus taeda, assembly GCA_000404065.3. NCBI lineage: Eukaryota > Viridiplantae > Streptophyta > Pinopsida > Pinales > Pinaceae > Pinus > Pinus taeda. The sequence goes on along the minus strand of APFE030473687.1, from coordinate 32,968 downwards.
ATTTACCATTATTTTTCAAGAAATATTAAAGAAAAGGATAATGAGAAGCCTCAAATCCTAATGATGGCATAATAAATTTGTATTCCACCACCTCATTTTATAATATCCTAAAGACTCTTTACCCCATTCAGAAAATGCAAAATCAAAACCTATATTGCAACTCAAGAATTTTTAATAAAATAATTATGGGTAATTATTATGGGAGAGTCATATTTTCCTATTACCACGTAGGCTTATCATAACCCTTCCTCCATTATTATTTGCCACCCTCCTCATTCATTTCACCAAACCATTCCATCTACCTCTCATCATTGCCTGTAACAACTATTGAAGTGTGATTCTAAGGTAAAGCTTGCCTTACAACCATGGGTGTCATAATTAGTCAGGAACCTGCAAGAGTGAAGTTCCTAACTGTTTATCCAAAGTTTAGAAATCAATTGTAGAAAGTTGGACGGTTGAATTTATTTGAGAAGTTTGAAGGTTATGATACCAAGGTCACAAGGGAATTTGAAAGGGTTTTCGATGGAGTTTAGTTAAAAATTAGAGACATTAGACTGAAGGTGATAGAATCATTCTTAGTAGAGGCTACAAGGCTCTCAAGAATCAATGAAAACTAGTTTAAATGCTAGAAATTTAAAGATGAATCATGGAAATCCTTCCTGCAAAATACAAGCAAGGACATCTCAACATTCATAAAACGTAGTCTAGTATATGCATTTAAAAGGGAATGGAAAAAAATTGTTATTTGTTTAAAAAAAAAAACCTTACATGTGAAGGCAAATATGGAGTCATCTTGTTTTATCGTGCTCAATTATTAATGCATTTTATAAAGGCCTTCAATATTTAAAGAAACTCAAGAAATGTTGATAGGGATCTTTATCATCATGGACTGGTCAAAATAATTGTTTAAGAGTATTTGAAAGCTTGAAATGATAATTTGAAATAATTTTTAGTGATAAATAATTTTGTTGAAGTCTCAGATGAAGAAATGGTTCCAAGAACAAGAAAGAGGATAAGTAGGGTACCCTCAACCTCAAGAAGAAAATTCAAAAAATGAAGAGATGTCACTACAAGAGACAAATAACAATGATGTAGCATAGACATGGGATATTAATTCTAAAGAAACAAAGTAATTCACCACATCGGAAAGTCCACTGAAAGGGAATCCATATATAATTGAACCATAAATGAATTCAAATCTCCCATATACTCCAGTGAAATCGACAAGAGGAAGGCCTAAGAAGAAGAAGAGTATCAAAGAACAAAAGGAAAAAGTGCCAAAACTGACTAGAGTAGTTAAAGAAAAGAATCCAAACATTATTGTTTCACCCAAACCAGAAAAGAAAAAAACCAAGAAGAAAAATTCTCAAGAAACAAAAGAGTCGAGACATGGAAGGAAGTGTCTAAAAATTACAAGGAGCATGTTGAAAAAAAAATCATTTCACTTCATTAGAGGTTATAGACCTCCAGGAGCCAGAATCGCCATTGCCACCAATTCCAAGAGCAAAGAGTCTAGAGGTAGCTATCATTCAACAACAAGCATATGATTATTTTGAATAATTAGATATGGAAGTACATCAAGATAAGGTAAATCCTTCCTTTGAACATAATTTCAATGATGATGTTCCAATATTCAATAGCCCTATACAAGATGATAGTATTCCTTTCCATATGGAGCAAGGAATTATTAAACCATTAAAGGAGGATATAAATAAACTTGAAATATTAGAAAATCATGTGAAAGGAGATAATCAGTTGCTCAAAGGACAGAATAAAAAAAATGCTCAAACACGTGTATCATTGGTATCGAAATAATTTAAAACTCAAGAAGGCCAACAAGTTGCTCCAATATAAAGTTAAAGGGTTAAAGGCCATAATATGATGAAGAAACCCAAGTGGTTAGTCCTTATGCATAAGAAAGGAGTTCAAAGTAACTTGGACATGTTAATCCAAGCCTTTGAAACAATCTTTAAATACCAAATGCTACTACATTTTAAAAAAATTTCTACTAACCGGTGCACGCGGACATGCAAAACCTTAAGCATGGGGGAATGTTGGGTGACATGAATTGCATGTTTTTGATAGTTTGTTACCCTACTCTTTCACTCATTTCCCACTTATCCTCACATAACTACATAACTATTTTCAAATAAAAATCCATTAGATATACATAAATAATAAATAAGGTAAATGTCCAATATTCTCTTAATTTTATATGTTTTTCTTTGTAAATTTGGCTTAATTCACATGAGTTACAAGATTTGACACATTTTGTAGCCTCGCTATTACTATGTAGCTGAATCTGAGGTTTGAATAAGATTTTTCTTTGTTCATTTATGCATTTCCTTTTACTCATTTAATTTTTGTTCTTCTACAGATAAAAGCGCTTAAATAAATCTCTACAAAGGAACAAAAAACATTTGTTAATAGCTTCTTGCTATTACTCTTTTACCTTTTCATTTGTTTTAGTTTCATATTTATAGATATTGCACATACATGAAAGAAATTTGAACCTTGTACACACATGCCATTGAATAAGTGTTCTTTGATCCCACAAATTATTGCTATTTCAAATTGATCTTTCCTATAATAACATTTGCTATTTTTCATAGGATAATTTATCTTTATTTTCCTTAAAATAGAGTTTAAATGCTTCTTTAAAACAAAGTTTAAATTCTTTCCTATAATAGAGTTTTCAATTAAGTTCTCATAAAATAGATGCTCCCTGCTCTCATAGAATAACTTTGTCTTTATATTGATTAGAATAGAATCCATGAGCTTCCATAAACTAGAACTAAGAATAGATGTTAAATGCTTTCATAAAATAGGTTTAGAGTAAGAACTTTAAATGTTTTCATAGAAATAGAAAGTGGAAGTATTTGATATAGTTGAAGTTTGATTGCTTTCATAACATAAGAATCTAGTTGTCTTTCATAGCATAGAGTTGGTTTCATAGAATATAATTGCATTTATTCTTCTTGGATTAGAATTTCACTTTCTTTTAACATAGGTTAAAATTTCATTGCTTTCTAGTTTAAAATCTATTGCTTTCTTTAGATTGAATCCTATTGCATTCATAGAATATCTTTTGAATAACTTGCATTTTGCTTTCATGGAATGAATTTCTAAGTTTCATAAGAAAGTGTGTGTGCTCATTTTGGATATCATTTCATGAGCATGACTTTTTTTAAATTTAATTCTTGCAATTTCTTTCAATAGATTAGATCTCCTCCTAAAATTGAAATTTAATTTCGTAGCATATATTGTGAAAGTATGCTTCACAAATGTACGAAGCCAGATAGATAATTTAATGCTAAGTAATTTAACTCTCAATTAATTTACTTAACAAAAGGTATCTTCATTTGAGTTAAATTCCAACATGTCCTCATCCATGTTATGCATAAACTACCAATTTCTAACCTTTATCATTTCCAACCATGCTCAAAACAATATCAGTAGCATACCCATAACATATTAATAATGATAATGCTCAACAATAGGTCATTCCTTCCCACTTTCCTAATGGTGTTCCATGCAACATGGAATTCATTAAATAACTTTACTATGTTACCCAAAACATAGTAAGCATAAATTATATTTTTATACTATTTACATAGTGATCGTATATTTAAGGATTAATCACTTATATTACAAACATGATGATTCTCAACTAATGACCTTTTAGACTAGCTAGTATACTCATGCCTTTATTTCACTTTCCCATCTTTCTCATATTCATAAAATATAGAACACACACACACACACACACACATAAGCCTTACAGTTTTTTAGTTAAGGGAACTTCCATCCTATGATCTTTTCATAGATATCATGTCATTATCCATTTAGTTCATGTGGACCTTGCTAGTCCATCTATCTGTTCTGTCATCTTCTTCTTCCTTCGACTTCCATTTATCTTATGTATATGGATTAAATAGGGTCTTGAAATTCCAATTGGGTTTTATTCAACTCTTCCCCTAATCTCCTTTTCTTTCCTTTTCCACACCCAAAAAACCACCAAGACTAAACCATAAAAGGAAAGAAAAAATAATGAAAATAGATAAAAACCACGATAAGAAACACATGAAAAAATATATAGCGACATGGCCATGCTCAAAGTCAACAAACCAAAAAAAAATCTAAATCATAGCCAACAATAACAATAAACACGTCAAACATCCCATTTACACGTCATTCATTAACTCACAATAAACTCAATCCCTTGAGTTCTAGTGTTTAGTCTGTCCATCACCAACATATGCACAAAAGTTTAGTGAGAGTCCTTTCCATGGTCTATGGCAACCTCAAAATTATAACATACCACTAAATAGTTCTGAGAAGGAACCTTTAATCATTTTAAAGAGCTTGAGGGGATGCTCTCTCATCTCATTTTGTATCATAGGTTACTGCATGATGTACTTGGAATTCACAAGAACTATTCTTCTTCTTTCTCTGTATGTTAGGGCAGTCCTTCTTCAAATGTGCTTCTCCACAGTTCCAACATGAAACTAGCTTTTTTTTGCTCCAGCCCTATGATGTTTCCTTCTATCCTTGTCAGCATGACACTCATCTATATCTTCAGAGGTTAATTCTTGTTGAAACAACTCTTACATGTATGAAAAATGTTGTAGCAGGATAATATTCAACCTTGCCTACTCTTTTTTCTTTATAATGGTCCTTTTATTTTCTATTTTTCAATTCTTCAAATCAGCTTTCAAGCTCTTGAAGGTTTCTTCACTATCAGGGGAATTTTTCCTTTCTTTGTTATGATGAAGTCAATCCATGCTATGTTGTACTAGACTATTTTCCATCCTTTGATTTCTTGCTACAAATGTATTTTCTTATGTTTTGTCACACACACATAGCTATTAATTACATCCGCATAAACAAATTGACTTGTTACCTTGCCATGCCATCAATAAGTATGTTGATATGTTGTTGTTCACATACCTAGAACTCATGTCAACCACATGTTCCACGAATCAAAAGTGGATATCAACATGTTTATATTCATATCATCACTATGTTTGAAATCAATATTTTAAAAAGGATAACATCCATGACATCTGCAAGTTTAAAGATCAACATACACACACAAACACACATATCAAACATTTTACCATAATAAATTGTAATCATCTATGTGTAAGCCTCTTCAAATCTAGTGTTGAACCTAAGATCTAATTCTAACTTTATCTCTCATGGTCCCTCCAATCCATGTGTTGAACCATGCTCTAATAGTCAAATCAAAATAAAAATAGGCATTTTTATCCGTCACCTTGGCTTATTTGAAATATGCATGTTGATGTGAAACTAACACCACGTATCAAGTTAGTATGTTAGTTAAAAAACAATAGCATAGTAGAATATGCCATTCTTTTCATCTCACATTCTTGATATCAAAACATGCATATAAAACACAATCACCAATCAAAGTCTACAACAACCAGTCAATCAGAGTATTGAACTTGGGAGCTTTGATACCACTTTGTAACACTCCCTCCCACCCCTTGGATTTACAAGGATGAATCATGTGTGTTACTTTTAATTAAAACAACCTCCATGATCTCATTATGGAAATGGGTTTATAATGTTTCCTTCTTTCCCAGAGTTAACAAAATCAACTTTGGACAACACCATCGCATCCAACTCATCACAAGATTTTCGATGATATAATTTTTTATCTCAATATTACCTCTATTTTGAATGTTATGCCCATTTAAATATTGGTCATTTAAATATTTCCACATGGTACACACATTTCCAATGTCTATACATATGTGGCACTTTCCACCTCACCAATAGGTCCATAGTGCCACCATGCCACTACACCAAGTAGTGACAAGACCTTAAAATACAACTAGTGTGGCATGATGTGAATTTACATGTTAGGTAATATGAAAGTTTTCCTTCTCACAAAATATGTCAAACATGATACTGCACCAAAATTTACCATTTATATCAATGTCAACCTTCTACATTGTGACAAGAAAGTCTATGTCGGTTAACAGGCATATTCCCATCCCGTTCCTTTTGTCAACCATGGTATCATGCCCTCGATACACAAAAATGCTACAGAGCACCACCAAGGAGTTTAGCTTCGTGTTGATGTGGTAATTGGAAATGTAGGTCACTCATTGGCACCACATAACACTCCTAAGCCACATAATACCACATAGTCACTTCCACATGTTAGGTGGCATTGGACAATTCATCATTGAAAAGTACCAATTCTGAATACCATGTGTCACTGCCATGGGGGCGCCATGTTAGCACTACCTCCATGTCAGAATTCCACATGGTATCAACCATACATTGGTGGCTCTTGCCATGTCATTCAAATTCTTGGGTCCCACGGGCCCGACTCTTATGTGTTTTGTAACTGTTCCATGTTATATCTGTTTTGGAAGAAATCTAGTGCATACCAAGTTTTTACACTTAGTAAACCTTCCAAATTCCTAGAATCTTGGATTTCCACTTCTTATCCATACATCTAGACCTAGCCACATTCACCCTTGGTCCATATCCAGGGTTCCCTGCAACTACATCATGCCCTCAAACCCTAGATGTACTAGATTTGAGATACATCCTTCAATTCACAAGGAAATCCAAATTTGTGCTAGCATAATGTGGAGGCCACTCTTTATATGGTATGAATGATTCTAGTTTTGATAGATTCAACGTCAATTTTTAGGTACTTAGATGGGCCCCACCCTATATCTAATTATTTGTTTGTTCTTTATGCTAGTCATTTGGACTATTTTAAATTCGGTGCTTACACAAAAGTGCACAAGCATGATAACCCAGATGTTGACATTCTTGCATGCATCTGCCAACTCTACAGTGTATCCATACTAGATGTAAGACCCTTCCAAAGACTTATCTAGCCTCAGATACAAGTTTGGATTTGCAATACTTCATACTTAGAAGTTATAAGGAATTTCGAGGGACTTTTCCCAAGCTTTCCCTAAAGCATAATGCTCATCATAACTCTAACCTTTACAAGAATGAAGCCCTTAGTCCCACAATAATATTTTACACATCATTCATGGACATAAACCAATCTAATAGAGTTATAAATATGCACACTACCAGACACTAAAACAAGGAAAGTCATGGCTAATACTACTCTGCATTTTAACCACAACAACAACATATCACACCCCAAAATGGGTGTAACACAATACCATTAGATCCACTGGTAAAACTTGCAATGTAACATAAATAAAATCAACGGTCTTAAGCAGTAAATAACCATGGCCATTCCAAACAATGAAATGCACACATTATAATAGTTAACTGAGCACATATAGCATCATTACAAGACTAAGAAATTAGCTCTATAACCCAAAAGAACATCAACAAACCCTGGAGTCTCCAAGCCCCTTATAGTCAGGAGAACATTCACATAACCATCTCATTATATATAACCAAGAATAACACATTCTCCATAAATAGTGTTGAGAGAACCATTTTTATAACACATAACAATGTCATTCATCAATCATAGTGCAACATATATACAAAAGTAAATAGACTTATCTCTATAGATTTAATGAATGGAAATTAAGGGAGGGACTTCAACTCTCCACCCAACCATAGCCAATGTGAATCAACCAAATCACCCAAGGATCTAGAACTAACTATGTTTCCATCTTCTTACAGGAATCTAGAGAACACAGTGACCCCACCCACAAAATACTTCAAGTAGTCATAATCCATAGTGTCTCCACCCATTTAACATGGATCCATAGCACACAATATTTCCTCCTTATAACCCTATATGTATTAAAACATACACAAAGTCTCATCTCTACTAAACAGGAATCTAGAGTACATAGTATTTCCACATACTCAACTTTGGAGGCCTTCAAAACAGACAATGTCTCCAAATTTTCTTTTCTCAGCTTTACTTCGCCCACTTTCCTTAGCATTCTCCCACTCTTGTTACAATGTTGCTCTCAAGTGTTCTCATTTTACATGTTCTCTCACCACTACAATATGCACATTATAGCATACCATGCACACATAGCATACAACTCGTATCTATGTGCTTCCTCACATATCATCTGAATGATGATATGTTAAAATTAATCATCAACATCAATCCCCACATTCCCTTTCCTATTGACCTTTTCCTTCTGTTAACCTTGGTCTCCCTTATTGTGTGTTGACCACTTAATAGACCCCTCAAGGGAAAAGGTTTATGGAGCTCGTCATCCATTTAGGAAGCCCATACTCCACCTCCTTTCCTGTTGTGCAGACTCTTGAACTCAGTAAAAAAATTGTGGCATATTAAATGAAGCACCTTGAGTTTAATCACTTCCCAATCAACTCCTCCTCAAACCTCTGAATCAATATCCACTCCTCTCAGCCTAATCAGTGTTTACATTTCCACATTATCTACATGCATTACAATTCATAGTGAAAATTACAAGAGGGTTAGCAAAAATGGTCGTCACATTAGATAAGTTAACATAAATTAGAATCCTCCTACAATTTTTTCTATTTTATCCTTCCGTGCAATAAAATTAAGCAAGTGTAATTATGTTTTATAAATTTAATTATATGTATTTCAAAATTTATAAATTTATAAATGGTGTATGAGTCCATCTGTTTTTTTTGTTATTTTCACTCTTCTATGTAACTTAAATAAGAATGCTTCCATATTTGATTTCTAGTTATTCATATTCATATTATTGTGTTAAATATATATTCAAAAAATTAGTTGTTAATAACTCATGTCTTTTTTTTTCTTTTTTCTCTAGACAATTTTAAGTTAAATGTTGAGTTTTTAGTCAAATCTAACATAGGGGCCTTGTCAAGCTCTATTTTTACTACTTTCACTAATATGCCAAGTGTTATGGATATCTATTCTATTAAAATTGCAAGAAACTTATATGCTATCTCATTTCTTTCTTTAGGAATGGCATTCAAAGTATACAAACCATAAAAAAATGAAACCATGGTATATATATTAATAATTCACTAACCTCATCATCCACCAAAAGCCCCATTAGCAACTACATATTATTTTTAGTTAACCTTGCATAACTACATGACAAAATTTATTATATCATATGTGAAGTACACATGATATATTCCACCTGATTTAAAATAGAATGATACTGCATTATCAAAATAAGAATTTACAAGAAGATTTTCCAAATAATAAATAAATGAAAGGAAACTCATTAAAATACACACCCATTCAAAAGGAGAGATAACCATTTTCATTTTTCATTAACATGGAGATATATTTCCAACACTACAAATGGTGTAGGATAGGTAAAACCTACCTCATCACATGTTTCAACTCTTTCACTCACAACACACATATTTGGTGAGTTTTCCTTGTATGAAACACAAACCATGAAATTTAAATAGATAAAAACTTGCACAAAAAACTAGAAGAAAATAAAAGAAGCATCCAAAGGTTTCCTTTGTTAATTTGTAATAGAATTACATGCAGACCTACCTATAATGTTTATAATCATTTAAAAAAAAACACAATAAAAACAGGAGAAACCATTTTCATTATAGGATGTTTATCATTGTTAGTATTGGATAAACTTACAACATGAAAAAAAATCAATGTGCTACAACTTTCTTCTCTATTGGATATTTTCATAAATGTTACTTTTGTTCAACAATTCCTACTACTCTTCTTATTTTCTACTCACCTAACTCTCTTACAGTTTTTCCAAGTCTGTAAATAGAAATATGTTTATATATTTTCTTTGCTCACTCAATATTCTACCTAGTCGCTAAGAATGGAACCATCATCTTCACTAAATTCTTCATATTTATCCACAAGATGCATGTTTTCTCACCTCAATAATTTCTCAACCTTCCTGGTGCTAGAACTACTTCTCTCCTTCCAATATTTGTTCTATTATGTCTAACTAATCTCTCCTTCTTATCTCTTAATAATCTTCTTGCTTTTATTCCAGGGCTGATAAAACTCTCAAATAATTATAACCCCCCCCCCCCCCTTTTTTTATCCCTAGCTTCTTTTAGCATTAACTATGCCCCAACTAAATACCATCTCAACCATATATTTCTATACTAGAAAATCACTAGATTCTCTTTTGACTTGAGGAGTGGGACCACCTTCCCCACCTACACAAAACTCACTTGTAATGTAATCATATGGAGAATCTTTCAAATAACACATGCCTTCTCTTATATTGTCAAATTATTCAAGGAATATTTCCCTTGGCATGTCACAAATGTCAAGTGGATAATGGATTAATAGGGATCTCTCTGTCATTGCCATTCAGGGTTTAAAACTTGCAAAGAATATTTAGAACCCACAAGAGAAAGGGCCATTGGTAGGGGAGGTTTTGATGACTATATAAGAAATATGATGCTCCCACACAACTTATGATGCTACTTATCTCTAGGGTTCTACGACTATCATGCTTCTACATCACTAATCATACTAACCATGTAAATTGAAAAGAAAAAAATATTATTAAGGCCACATGCCACTGCGAATATCTTGTATTTCTTTGTTTATGCTTATTCCATGTTATAATGTATGCAATAGAAATTCACACCCCATTTAATTATTTACCTATCCAAATTTTGAACAACTCGAAATTCTATAAATCATAAGTGATAGTACTATTTTTTTGGTTGATAGAACCATTGCTTTTAGTAATATCATGTCCCATGGAGTAAGAAAAACCCATTTCCCTTAACTTAGAAATTATGTTGCATTTTGCAATTCCTACCCTCCACTTTCCACTATTAGTTTGAGAAAAATAATTAAACTATGACGTTTTAAGGATATCACAATTTCCTATCCTTTTCTCTCCTTATTCCTATCATTACCTAAATAATCTCAAATGTGAGTCTCCATGAAAATGTCCTTAGTTAGATCATATATTTGTTGGGCATGTGAGACCTTACCTCCTCCTTCACATTTCCAAGAGGTGTCATTGCCCATATTGTATCTCTTCCTCTTATTTTTGGGTTCCAATCTTTAATGCTACAATTCCCTTTGTTATATTTTTTTCATACTCTTTTTTTGTATGGACAATGTATACCTTCAAGTAATTTCACTTTCCTCTATAATTTTTCTTTTCCTATATGCATAATTGTTCTCACACCCGTACTTGCAATAATCCATAAGAGATATTAAGGGAAACAATTATTCTATTATGAATCTCCTCCATAGATTCCTCATACATCAACACACCTAGTTGGAAAATAGACTCATTAATGACAAAATTGACTTGCACCATTTCAAATGATCAATGCATGAACTATATATTAATCATCCTGGTTGAAATATCATCACTACAATCACTATTGGTGGATTTGTCTTTGATTGAATCTCTTTTCATGTCCATCTATTGGAACACTTTTATTCATCTCTTATTCTCTAGCATGGTCTTGTTATAGCACCATTTACCACCCTTGGTAGATTTTATGCTCTATGATATGGCCTAGGGAAACCCTTCCCTACCAGACTTCGTCCATTTTCTAAAATACAATGTTTTAAATCCCATACATGATTATGCCCTATCTAAAGTGCATGTACAAGTGGGTCAAACTATACCCAACCTGCGTATATGTGTTAAGACATTAAAAATATATATAATCTCCCTTAATTTGGGTGAGGTTTACGGGTTTGACCAGATACCCACCTACTATAGCCCGTGGCCCAACTATTTCCCAACTAAAAATAAACTATTTTGGAGAAGTATAAATACATCTCCATGGGAAGGCCTAAGGGAGAAGAAAATGTTAGATATTGATATTATAGTTGATTAAATCCTTGATCAAGTCTGAAGATATCCCTGTGCCTTCTCCACTCCTAAGTCATAGGAAACCCCTGTTTCCTTCTTGAGATGTTCATCATCCCTTCATGACATCCTTGCGTATACTCAGTGGAGGAGGATTGCTTAGGCCTAGGCAGGACAGATCCAGAGGATGATTTTGCTTGGAGCCGACGAACGACTCAGGTTGTAGTTCTTCTATATTTTCTTTAGCTTACATTAATAAAGAGCCGTTTTCTTGTTCCTGATGATTATGGTCTTTATGCATTAATTTATGTCATGATTCGCTTATAAAATCTCACGTTAATGCTTATTTTCTTACATACTTATATGATCTCACCTTGATATCATGAACATGCTTTCAGTTATTTTTGGTGTTTATGCTTTGCCTTGAATGAATTATAGGTCTTAAAGCGTAAGGAAGAAGAAGTGGGTTTGAACCCTACGGGAACGACCTCAAACATAGGTCCTACAGATAAGACCTTTTCTACCAAGTTTAATTTTTTAAGTATTATTACTGCTTGTTTATGTGTCTCTTTATGTTGTATGCCCTCTGCTCTGGTGGGGTTCCCAACCCAAGACCCTAGGGTGATTCTACCCGAAACAGAATTGGCAACTCCACTGGCAGAAATACTTGGAAGTTTCTTGATTGGTTGCATATTTAGGGACTTTAGAGTGGAGTGCTCTTTTCTCTTTGTATTAGTTGGCTTTAGGTGGATTTGTCTTGTCACTTTTGGACCTTAGATTCTGAGTGAATAACCAACCACTCCACTGGTCTTGAAAGGATTTTGATATTTCTTTTGAGAATTGTGGAGTTCCCTCCTTAAGGGAAAAGGTTTGAGTGTGCATCTCTCTTCCTTGGAAAGTCATTTGTACAATCCCGTAAGGGAAGGATTTGTGTATAAGTTGGGTATGGCCAATATTCATGTAGAGGCCAACCAAGGTACCCTTCCAAAAGGGGATCCTTGTGCTTTTACTTTCTTTGGAAACGTTGGTACCCCCTTTATGGCCACTTTGAATATTCCTGGATTGAAGGTTAGACTACTAGTTTGGTTGTGGTCCACTCTGAATATTCCAAATGTTCTTAAAGCTTCTCAGATGAATGCTTTATTTCAAGGGCATAAAATGGGTGTTAACTATTCATCTTCATCAAAAGATAAATCTAGGATTTCTCTTTCTCCTCCCTCTATTAATGAGATATATAAAAAGAAGAGAAAGATGATAAAGAAGAAGAAGAATAGTTTTATCCATGAATCATCACCAACCCCTGCAATTCATGTTGGAGATGAGATTTCAGCCCCTGCAAGTCATGCTGGGGGCATAAGTCTAGTCACTACAAGTCATACTAGCAATGGATCACCAACCCCTACAAGTCATGTTGGAGATGAGCTTTCAGCCGCTACAAGTCATGTTGGAGATGAGCTTTCAACCACTCCAAGTCATGTTGGAGATGAGCTTCCGGTCGCTGCAAGTCATGTTGGAGATGAGCTTTCAACCACTGTAATTCATGGCAGGGGCATAAGTCTAGTCACTGCAAGTCATACTAGCAATGGGTCAGCTACCTTTGTGAGTCATATTTCTATTGAATCACCTTCTTCTATGAGTAGGGCTAGGGGGCACAAGTCTTGTCTCTCTTGGGAAAGAGTCACTAACCTCTACAAGTCATGTTGGGGACTTTCCACCAACCATTGCTAGTCATGTTGACAGAATGGATGTTGATCAGAAACCTCGGCATAGAAGATCTAAACCTAAGTTCCCTTATAAGATATGTAAGGGAGACCATCTTACTCATTTGTGCCCTGGTATTCCAGTGGTACAAAGGATATGGTCTGAGTCTGAAGGTTCTTCTACCCCTAAATCTGTTATAGTTTCTCAATAGTCTCATCAACCATTGGTTAATGAAGTGGTCGAGCCAATGAAATCTCTAGTTGATTCCACTCCTCTTTTGGGGGGTGAAGTTCCTAACAACAAAGTCTTCTTGATTTCTAGTACATAGTCTTATAGTCTAGGGGGCATTCTAGTCTCTTCAAATGTACCCCCTCCAAGTTCTAGGAGTGTCTCCTTTGACTGGGATAATCTTGTCAAGCCTTGTCTTCCTTCTGCTGCACCTTTCCAAATAAGGGTTAGAGTTAATTCCTCAAATGTCTATCGATGTATAGTGGATGAAGGATCCTTTGCAAGTATTATATCCTCCTAGACTTGGAAAGCTCTGGGTTCTCCAAATTTGTTGGTAGCTGATAATCAGTTGTTAGCCTATGATAGAAGACATGGTGAATCTATGGGTTTTCTTCCTCAATTTCCTATTACTTTAGGTGAGAAGACTGTCTTAATCGATATGATGGTGGTTGATTTCCCTTTAGACTTTAATATGCCACTTAGGTGTGATTTTGTCTATGTTATAAATGTTATGGTGTCTTCACTCTTTGGAGTGATGTATTTCCTCATAATGAAAATATTGTCACTATTGATCAACTTGCATCTAATAATCACCCCCCTAATTCAAATTTACTATCGAATACCCCTAGGTATGTGTCAAGTGTTCAAGTAGACTCTACCCAGCCACGGGTGAACTATGTGGCAGTGTATCCTCAATGTTCAATTGCTTCTTAGAAGGATCCTTTGAACTATTATTTTCCTTCTCGGGACTTGGTCCTAAAAGTTGACCAAGTGATTTCTCCTATGGGGACATGGGACCCCTTAATTCCCTCTTTTGATCCTTTTAGTTCTCATGATTTCTAGGAAATTGAGTTGCCTTCATAGGAGGAACTTTTTGAAGCCATGAGTTTTTACTACCAAAGGAGTCCTTAGCTTGAGCCCTACAAGGGGCTTGTTCTAAAGAACTATTATGAGTAAGACGCAAGGTTGTGTTGTTCGTTGTACCATATTGTACATATAAGGTATGCATTTTCATGTTTTTTATTCTATAACACAAAATTTTATTTGAATTTTATATATGGGATGTATTAACTTCTTGTCTAGTGTTCCTAATTATGTCTACATAACTTGGAAAACTTCTTCTTTGGGCATTTTTATGGTTGATACACTTTGACATGTATTGCTTCTCGAAATTAGCATACACGTTAGGTTTTTCACCTGCATTATGCATTTATCAGTTTCCTTTCCCATTTTGGCCTTATGATCGACCCCACTAAGATATGACGCAAAACATTCTCATTGCTTAGAAGTGTCATAACTTGTGTGGTAGATCCTACCTTATCATGAGCGCCCTAAATAGTAACTTGTTGTCACTTGGCACCCATGCTGAACTTTTTTTCTTAGGCTCGAGAGTCCTCTTTAGTATAGCCATGACTTTTGCGATGAAGACTCACTCTCCTTCTTCTTTTCTATCTTTCTAGAATTATACCCTAGAGGCTCCCACATGTTGAGTTATATGGTTGCATTTCATGTTGACTATTTGTACCTTTTGGCCTTAATCAAACTTCACTTGGACTCGTGTATAAGACACTTTTTAACTATGTCTTTTTGCAAAATCAATCCTGCAATCATTTAGTCTTTGCAACTTGACACCCTCTTATCCGTGGAAAGAACATTCCTTTGAGTGTCATTGACTAGTTTTGTCAACTTGCATTGAGCATAGGCATGTTCCACTCCCAGGAAAAATACAAAGAAAATAAATATTCCAAAAAGAGAAGGAATGGGAAATTACTTCCATGATTGATGGCAACTAGAGTCAGTTGTGTCACCCTTGAACAAAGCACTCAAAATTGAGACTTTCCTCCATTGGGATGGGATTTAGTTTGACTTAGGAGAGCCTTAACCTTGTTATTGAGTCAGTACTCCTCCAGTTGGTTATTTCTTCCAATCATATGGAGATTTTGTTTGTGCCTGTTGCAT
Source organism: Pinus taeda (assembly GCA_000404065.3). Taxonomy (NCBI): domain Eukaryota; kingdom Viridiplantae; phylum Streptophyta; class Pinopsida; order Pinales; family Pinaceae; genus Pinus; species Pinus taeda. The sequence goes on along the minus strand of APFE030473687.1, from coordinate 17,324 downwards.
GAAAAACTTATATAAATTTCTCATATGCTGCCATATTGTCACATTTGAGTCGGCCATCCCTGGTTGTCAGAGTCATGTCATCTATCACATCAACTATTTGGTCCTTTGCTCGTGTTGGTTTGAGAAGGTCTCCATTGACTTCTTTCTGGTGGGTCTTGCTCTTATCAACTATGAAAAATTGCTCTAATAGTAGACCTAGAGCTACACCCTGGCCCTATTTCGATCGTTGACAAGTGATCTTGTTTTGAACATCGATCAGTATAATGGGTCTTTGACTGAGTGGTTTCCCTTATGTTCGACGTAAAATTTCATTATCACACATTGGGATTCATACAGTACCTTGGTTTCCATTTGACCACATTGGTGGATTCCTCACCTCTGTGTTAGCTTCCATTACTGGTTGGTATAAATGGTTTCTATTATGCACTAACTACGTCTTGTGTACACCGGAAACATGCTTCGGTTTGGTTACTACATATTTCTTCATCGGATTCCTTCCACATTATTGGCCCGCAAATTACAATCACGCTGGATTGATGAAGGATTCCTTAATTCCTTCCTTCCAGCTAGTATTTTCCCATCGACTTCAAATCATTGCTTTGGGAACAAGGTATAGAGTCCATTTGGCAGTACCTTAGGGTTTGCAGTCATCGGTGGTAGATTCCTTCACTATCAACAATGGGAATACATCATTTTCTCCTAATTGATAGATTCTTCCAAGTGTTCGACTTTGGATCATTTATTCACACTTGTTATATTGTACTAGGTACCTTGGCTCTGATCATCATTATTAGTGAGTAGTCTCGTGTTTGTTAACGATATACATCAATGACTAGTAATCAAACGATTTATCACATGATTGACTTCAGAACATTTTTTCCTATTGTGTAGAAATGTACCATGGTTGTCAATGACGACCTCAAGTTTGCATCAGTATTTTGTTATTCCCTTGCTAGTTACTTTTGTTTCTGCTAGTGACACCATCTACCTTATATGTTGTAGTTCATCACAACGACATCCAATATGTTGTCACCAAAGTTGCATGCAGTACCATTTATTCCACTATTTTGACTTGGTACTTTTTGGATAAGCTTTATGACTTTAGTGATCATCTTTCTACTTCAACATCATTGATCAATTCTTTATATGTGATATTGTGACATGCACTTCCATGGATGTGATCAGATGATCCACTATGTATTTTCAGCTCTTTTATACTTGTATACATATTGGGTCCGCTTTTGTATTTGGTATGTGGACATGATTTATTATCTCTAAGAATGGGTATGCCTGCCTCAAACAGCAACTTTCTTTCTGATTTCTTCCACTGGCTTGGAAAGCTTAAATCTGGTGAACTCCTCTCAGGTCCTCACATTATTCTTTCTATACAGTTAATGCATTTCATCCATCATGTACCCCTTCTGACCTCATATATTAGGGGGCATCTGTTATAGCACCATTTACCAGCCTTGGTAGATTTGATGCTCTATGATATGGCCTAGGGCAACCTTTCCCTACCAGACTTGGTCCATTTCCTAAAAAACAATGTTTTAAATCCCATATGTGATTATGCCCTATCTAAAGCACGTGTACATGCATGTCAAACTATAACCAACCCATGTATATGTGTTAAAACATTAAAAATATATATAATCTCCCTTAATTAGGGTGGTGTTTACAGGTTTGACCATATACCCACCTACTATAGCACATGGCCCAATTGTTTCCCAACTGAAAAAACTAATTTGGAGAAGTATAAATACATCTCCATGGGAATACCTAAGGGAGGAGAAAAGATTAGATAATGATATTATAGTTGATTACATCCCTGATCAAGTCTGAAGATATCCATGTGCCTTTTGCACTCCCAAGTCATAGGAAACCCCTGTTTCCTTCTTGAGATGTTCATCATCCCTTCATGACATCCTTGTGTATACTTATGGAGGAGGATTGCTGAGGCCTGGGTAGAAGGGATCGGGAGGACATTTTTCTTGGAGCCGACAGATGACTCAGGTTGTAGTTCTTCTGTATTTTCTTTAGCTTACATTAATAAAGAGGCGTTGTCTTGTTCCTGATGATTATGGCCTTTATGCATTAATTTATGTCATGATTCGCTTATAAAATATCACGTTAATGATTATTTTCGTACATGATTATATGATCTAACCTTGATATCATGAAAATGCTTTCAGTTATTTTTGGTGTATATGCTTTGCCTTGAACGAATTGCAAGTCTTAAAGCACAAGGAAGAAGCAGAGGGTTTGAACCCTACATGAATGACCTCAAACGTAGGACCTATGGGTAAGACCTTCTGTAGGTGGGTATCTGGTCACTTCTATCTTTAGTATCATGAAGAAAATCACTTTCATGTACAAACCTCCACATTATCTTACTCTATAATATGCACTTAATAAGAACATGGCCTCCTCTTCTTGGGCCACTATATCTTCAAGCACAAATCTTACATGGTGTTGCATAACAATTAATGTGTCCTTCCCATTTTCCTCTTCCTCTTCTTCATTGACATAGTTCTCAATAGTCATTCTATGAATCTTAAAAACATATTGGTGGTGTTCTTGTCCCTTTGGTATCTAGGGCACAAACATTTCCTCACATTGTCTCCTTTCCTCTCCCTTAATTAAAATTTCAATTGTTTCCTCATTGAAGGATTCAACTTTAATCTTTGTTATAATGTCCTCCACTAGTTAGCCCTCTATTGTTGGTTTCTCAATTTTCATGCATGTGTGGAAGGATTAGACTTCAATAAGATCCCTAGCCTTAATAGAATTATATTCCTCAAGTACAACTATGGATTTTCTTCCCATAAATGTAATCAAAGCATGAAAACACACTTTAGCAAAACAAAAGCATCCACATATTATTTTTCTAGTCACACTACCCTAGTCACTTCATCCATTTTCCATTAAATTCTTATGATTAAAGAATAATAGTCCTAAGTTGAAATTTCCATGTGCACCTCTTTTGTTGGTGCTTCTTTCAGTTCTATGCTTAGTTGTAATTCTAGGCCTTGTTATATACATGCAACAACAAGTTCACTCTCATTTTTTCTTCCTTATTGAGGATGTAATCAATCACATGAAATACTAACTCTAACTACATGATACAAAAAAATCCTATTCTTCTTCATATGATTCATATGTGAAATAGATAGCCTTCATATGGAATCATTTTCTTGTGGAATCAAACATAGAACATTACATAATATGGTACATACTCCATCACCACTTAGGAGGGCTGGCATATAAGAGTGAGATGTATCCAAGTGCAAGGTTTTCTCCCCAACCCAAATGGTACATATATAGTTCATGCAAATATATGAGTCTATGTTGAGTGTGGTAGAAATTGCTTAATTACTAGTCATTAAGGTATACCATTAATAGATGTGGTGGGACCCACTTAAGGAAAATGGCCCCCAAGTTACCTAGAAAAATCCACTCAGTGTGAATATATGAGCTAATGGAAAACACTTATGGATTTGATATATCAAGGATAAACGAGGAAAACCAATTGTTATATGTAATGAAAAATATCATTGAGGACTAAAATCTCCAAGGTACTACTAGTTTTTAGACCCCACTCATAGAAATGTGTTAACATCAATAGGATAAGATCCATTGAACGAGGGCCTTGATGAATACCTCATAAAATGACATGAAATAGTGAAAGAGATGATGTGAATAGATGAAATTACCAAGTATAGATAACATGGGGGTGGCCAACACAAAGGTCAATGAGGACTACCAATCGTTGAATGAGTTTTACAATTCCATTGAACATATAGCAACATGACATAAAATCTACTTAGAATCATCAAATGATGAGCTCCAAATGATATTATACAACAATGCAAGAGGCATAAAAGGTTGAAGCATAATTACTAGAAATGTTACTAGCCAAAAAAGTAAAAAGACATATTTATGGTATGGATCCTAGGAAAGCTATAACCCATATGTATGATAACCATGCAAAAATATTCCATGTTCAAGGGTGACATTAATAATGCTAATATTTTTGGTAAATAAACTCCAAAATATTTCCACTCCACCACCCAAACCCTTTTCTGTATCTCCTTCTCAATTAAAAAACACAAAAGAGAAAAAAAAATGCTTGATAGTTTCTTTTTCATTAAGGTTTTAATGCTCCCAAAAAAGATATAAAATTCTTCCAAGTGAATTTTCTTCTTCATATTTTAACGAGCTCTAAGATGTGATAGTGATAACTCAATATCTTTCTCATTGTTTTAACTAGCAAGAGAAATGTATAAGAGTAATATCATCACCTTTCATTATTTAATGAGCATAATAAGAATGCAAATAAAACTCATTTAAGAGAAATAATTAGTATAGATGGAAATAATATAATCCTAAGCTAGAAAAATTTCCCTATGCGAGATGATGAAAACAGGTTATTAAGGGAAACCCACTCATTGTTGTGGTCTTCCTAAGAAAGGTAAATTTCCAAGAGAAGGTAGAAGATGATGAAAATGGAAAGATGTAAAATGAGACTCTAGTGGTGTTAAGTGGAGTGAATGAAAACAATAGTCAGAATCTAGAACTTAGTCCTTGGGATATAGCCAGAATCTAGTAGAGGAGAGAAATATGAGGCTCGGTTTATGACATGGTGAGTCTATAGGATGAATCCTAGGCTTAGAGGAAGATGCACCATAGACAAAATAATGTCAATTAGGTGTTATTATAGTGCATTCATGAAGAGATAGGATCTACCACACAAGTTATGATCTGCAAATTAAGAGAATTTAATGTCACAATCTAGTGAGATAAGACCTAAGGCACATTGAAAATGGTGTAGATGGTTAAAAATGCAATGGAAGAAGCAGGAAAATAACTACCAGTAATGCCACCTCCTACATTTACCCACTTTCACTGGTCTATTGGGGTAAACATGAACTAAGGGCTACTATGACATGACCCAACCTCCTAAGTACATTTAAGGAAGTGGAGTTGAAAAACTAAAACTTTACTGACCTTCCTTAGGAGATATAAGACATCTAGGAGCTAAACAACCACTCCCAGTGCCCAAACCCTGATTTGGAATTATTTTTTAGTGACCTGGGCTCCCAACCGCATGCATGAAAAGGCCTCCAACTGCATGCATAATCCTACAATGTAGTAGTTGTGACCTAAATTCTTCAGTTCAGAGGGTGTGGTCTTAAATTCCGAGTCTAAATTCTAATTCAACCTCCAAGCCACTACCCAAAACTCAGTGAGACTTTCCATAATGATAAATAAGATCAAGAAAAAATCCATTCATACAAAACTTGATCAAGGACTTTACCTAATCAGGCCTAACCATGACAGTCATTTCGTTAAACATATTGAGAACATGTAATCTATAGGTCATGAATGCATATATGAACATGGGGGTTTCATACTTATTTGAGAAACATCAAGAAGATTTAATTCCCTCTCATAATAGTTGCAATAGCCTTTATTATCTCATGCATTCATTAACCATTCATCAACTAATCAAAACATGTCAAGAGCCATAACTAGAACCTGTTATGAAACAATTCTTATAAACAACATATAACTATAATAATAACCATGATAGAATAAACATAAAAGTCACATAATAACAAGCACAAGTACTCATGACATACAATAAGAAAAGGGCTCTTATTAACATATGAAAAATCCAACCAAGTTAGGGACTTCCATGTACCACCTGACCATAGAGTGAGTTGAACCAAATGTTTCTTTCAGCCAATCACCCTCATGCCTATTTGAAGCATGAATGTGGTACTCAAGAAAAAAACAACCAGGGCTTCCTGAAGATTAAAACACCTCCACCCTCATGTTGTTGTGATCTTTCCAAAACCAATCAAGAGATCACATACGCAAACCAATACATAAATACCAACACATAAACAACGAGGGCTACCCAAAGATTAAACCACCTCTACCTTCAAGCTTCACTGCAATCTCACCAAAATGGGCTAAGGGATTACTAGGCCCAAAACACGCTTGGATGCCTCAAAATTTCTTCACCAATACCTTGTGGAATTTTCTTGTCTCCACCTGCAGGGTTTACCACAATCTTGCCAGAATTGGTCAAGGGGTTCCTAGGCCCTATGCGAATTTTCTTGAGACCACCTCACATGGTTCCAAAACCATCTAACAATCAAAATCTCGACCAAATAAAGTAACCCCGTCACACCATTACTATTTGGAAATGGCAACGCAAGGCTGAAACCATTGTCACACCTAGAAAAACCCATGCCAATGGTAGCAAGAGAACCGAATAGACACAAGCATGTACCATGCATTAACCAACCAGCTAGGAAATCATACATGCAACCTATTACCTACAAGTATTCCTCCTGAAGCTGATTGATTTAACTTTTCCTTGCTTGTCCCTTCCTTTCCCTTAACTTCTTGTCCTTCCTTTGCTTTTTTTCTCCAATGCTAGAGTGCTCCAAGAATGATCTAAGTGTGCAAGAGAATGAGAGAATAGAGAAAGATCCAAGCTAAAACTAACAAAAGGTTAGCCAACAAAAGTTGTGAACTGGTCCCCATAAGCTTTTTTATCATTGAGGCCTCTATTTTCTTTAATTTCCTCTATTTTCCTTCCATTTTCCTCTCATGCAAACCTATGACCTTTCATCTCATTTTTCTCATATTTTCCATTATTTTCATAAATAAATTCCAATTAATGCCACTTTGCCTTTGTTAATGACTTTTCCAATTTCCATAATTATAAATAAACCAAAAGTGACACCCACTTGGATGTTTTTCCCAACATTCAACTTGGAATACATTTCCCATGACCTTGGTCTTATTTTTTCCTTTATTAACTTTATTACATAAACTTTTAACCCAGGGCTATTATAGACCCCTCCCCTTAGGGGAACACCAACTTTCTGAAATGTAAAACTAACATGACAACCATACCACTTATTAGAGCTTTATAACACAAATCATTGCGGTATTTAAAATAACAACCATACATAAATATGTACATATACCAAGAATCCTTTTCCTCAACCAATAAACAATTAAGGATACATAGCCTGCATCTAATAAACCATTTCCCATGTAGCTTCATCGAGTGCAAAGTGCTTGCACTGCACTTTAACTTGCTTGATTGCTTGGCTCCGGAGCATGAGTTGTTTTTGTTGCAATATGCACTAAGGTTCCCATTGTAATTCTCCTCCCAACTCTACCTACAATATAAACCAATCAATCACATAATCAACATCCTTCACATATCTTTTAATTAATGAAACATGGAAAACGTCATGGAATTTCATTATCGGCGACAATGTAAGTTTGTATGCCACTGGTGCAATCATCTCAATGATATTGAAAGTATTGCAGTACCCTAATTAGCACATGATCCAATCCTCAAGGAGCTCTTCTTGGGGTTGATGCACAAGTACGCATGCTCCCCAATGTGAATCTTCTTAAATACCTTGTATCATGATCTACATGGATATTATATTTGTCATGTGATGCCTTTAGATTCTTCTTGATAACTTGGATTTATTGTTCCATCTCTGCCAACAGGTCCAGTCCAATTAACACCCTATTCATTAGATCACTCTAGTTGATGGGAGTACTACAACTTCGCCCATAAAGTGCCTCAAACAAACTCATCCTCAATGACTCCTAATACCCATTATTGTAAGCAAACTCAACCAGTGGAAGATACTCCTCCCACTTCCTATGTTGGCGCATAACAAACATCCTCAACATGTCCTCCAGAATCCTGTTAACCCTCTCTAAATTTCTATCTATCTGTGGATGATAAGTTGTATTGAAGGAAAACTCTATAACCAAGCCTACAAATAACTCCTTCCAAAAATTGGAGGTGAACTTGGCATCTCTGTCTGATAAAATCTTCTTAGGAATACCATGCCATCTCATTATATCCTTGACTAAGACCTGAGCTACCTCACTATCTAAATGAGTAGACTTCATTGGAATGAAGTGAGCTACCTTGGTCAACTTGTTAACCAAAACCATGATGGAATCATGCTGTCTATATGTGCTCAGAAAACCTGTAATGAAATCCATTGAAATGATCTCCCATTTCCATTCCAAAACTAGGATCAACTCCAACAAACCACCTAGATGCTTACACTCTACTTTTACCTATTGACAATCCAAACATTTAGCCACAAACTCAATCACTTCCTTATTTAGATTCAACCAATAGTAGAAATTCTTCACAACTTTCAATGTCTTTTGATATCCCAGATGACCTGAATATGGCTTAACATGAAATTCCCTCAAGATAAGCTTCTTGAGCTCACTGTTTTCCGACACATAGATCTTGTCCCTAAATTTGACCAAACCATTTGCAATGAGATTATAATCCACATCCTGATCCCTTGTACCTAACTACTATAACTTGTGCCTAAGTTTTTGGTGCCTGTCATCTTGTTGTCCTTCCTGTAAGATCCAATCTTGTAAATATGTTCTGTATGAACTCATAGTTTCAATGTGATTTACCTGCACTCTTTTGCTAAGAGAATCTGCAACCATGTTCTCCTTTCCCTTAATGTACCTAATCTCTAAGTCAAACTCCTTGTGCATGGACAACCATCTAGCTTGTTTGACATTCGGGTTAGGTTGGTCAAACAAGTATCTCAGCCCACTATGATCACTAATCAACACAAACCTCCTACTAAGAAGATAATGCCTCTACATCTTCAATACATGAATGATTACCTCAAACTTAAAATCATGAATCAGATAGTTCTATTTGTGCTCATCCATTTTTATTGACTCATAGTATACCACCTATCCCTCCCGCATCGAGAATCCACCAAGTTCCCTCTTTAAAGAATTTTTAGACACCACAAAATCTTTATGTGGATCTGCAATCTTTAGAATTGGAGTGTTGGTAAGCAACTACTTCAACTACTCAAAACTAGCTATACATTCCTTTGTCCATTCAAATTTCTTTCCCTTTCTCTACAAATATGTAATAGGATAGGAAATCTATGAGAAGTTCCCGATGAACCTCCTATACTGACCTTCTAATTCCATAAATGATCTGACCTCATCCACATTCCCAGGAGCTTCCCATTCCATGATAGCCCTGGTCTTTTCTAGATCCACTATTATTCCTTCCTTGGAAACAACATGTCCTAAGTAATGTACATATGTTTGAAAGAAACTGCACTTACTATGCTTGGCAGACAACTAATTCTCTCTTAGAAATCTCAATATTGTTGCTAGTGTTTGACATTCTCTTCCTCATGCTTAGAATATATCAATATATTATTAATGAATATTATCACAAACTTGTCCAAATAAGGATGCAATACACTATTCATCAAACACATGAAAGTAGGTGTAGTATTATTTAGACCAAAAGGAACTACAACAAACACATAGTGCCCATACCTAGTCCATAAAGCAGTCTTGTATATTTCCTCTTCTTTGATGCGTACCCAATGATATCTTTATCTCAAATCAATCTTAGAGAACATTGTTGCACCCTTCAGCTGGTCAAACAAGTCATCGATCCTTGGAAAAGGGTAATTGTTCTTGATCATCACCTTATTTTTCTACATGTATTCAATACACGACCTGAGAGTACTATCCTAATTATTCGCAAATAACATTGGTGCACCCCAAGGCAACATACTTGGCCTAATGGATCCCTTGTCAATCATTTCCTTCAACTTCAATTTCAATTCCACTAGCTCTGGAGTACTCATCCTATAAGGTGCCTTCGATGCTAATGTCGATACTAGTACCAACTCAATAGAAAAGCCCACTTCCTTGTGAGGAGGAAACTTTAAAATCTATGTTGGAAACACATCCTGAAACTACTGCAGAACCAGGTAACTCTTGAACACTTTCGCATGCTCAACATCATTACTTTTATCACTGGAAACATGCACTGCAAATAATACACACACTTTCCTACAAATGTGCTTTGCTTGCATAGTTGTAACGATTCTCACTGATGTAGGCTTATTCTTACCCTACAAGATTCTCTTTTGTCCAATCATCCAAGCATTCAATAGCCTTTTCATAACAATCCTCCTTAGTCCTATTAAGATACAACTAATCCATACCAGAAGCATACTATATGATCCTAATGGAAGCACATTTAGATGTACTGATGTAGATAAGAGATTCAACTCAAATGCACAAGCCCTTACCCAATGATGAACTCTTTTCTTAGTACTTGTAGCCAACTATACCAACCACGACTCTGCATGCACTTCTTTTCTCAAACCACACTTATCCATAGGGTTAGGGTTAACATAATTATAATTATATCCAAGGTGAATCAAAATAGAAACAACTCGATCACATAGCTTACCTTCCATATTAATAATGAATGCTTGGTGATATTCCTTCTTGTTATCAAATGCTGCATAGATATGAGGAATGCTCTATCCAACATCCCCAATTGTCTACACCTCTTGAGCACTGTAGATCTAAGGCCTACCACCCTGATACGATGGAAAATCCTTCTTGAGATGATCCTTGCCACATATCCACCACTGCAACTATCTCTTACCATCACCTCTATTTCTCTTCTCTTCAGGATGAGGCCAATGTCCCTTCTCTACTGCATTAAACTTCTTATAAGAAGCACCATTCTCTTTCTCACCGACATATTGAGGTCTTGTTCGCTTCAGTGGCCATTTACCTTTAGTCTTGTCATTGCCTTTCCAAGCCTGCTTAGACTCAGTCTTACACTTCGATTTTTCATAACAATGCTTCAACTTTCCAATGACTTCTTCCGATGACTGAGATTCATCATACTCAATTCAATCCTTAAATGCTAAAGGAAATCCACTAATAAATAATTGAACTTTGGTTTTCTCATCCTTAAGTTATGACACATACCTCAACAACTCTAGTAACATAGTTGTGCACTCCTCATTTGTCATCAATCCCATATTTATCACATAGAAATCCTTTGCCTTGCTGTCATAGTACATTTATGACAAGTACTTCTTCCTAAATAGTCTCTTGAATTGATGCCAACTCAACTCCTTTATCCTAATGTCTATGACATGCTTCACATCTTGGCACTAGGTGTCTGCTTTCTCTTTGAGACTAAAAATAACTATCTTGGCCTTCATGTTCTTTGTATAGTCATGCAACTCAAATAACTTCTTCATCCCAAGTAATCATGCCTCTACATCTTCTGGTTTCTTCAAGTCTCCATTGAATGTAGGTGGCTTGGATTTTTTGAACTTATCTGGAAAATATCCCCTATTACTCCTACTATAAGGATGATAGCAATGATGACCATGATACTTGTCTGTACCAGAACTAGAGTAGAACCCATATCCACTTCCTCTCCTATTAGGTTTATCCAAGAATCTGCCATCTCTTACTATAACACCCCTATATGACCTATTCCCACCATAAGACGTGCTACCATATGCCCCATTAGTCATGTCCTCCTTCCCATAACTAATTCATGGTTGTCATTGTCTTTGCAAGTCTGACAAACTCTAAAGGATAATTGCATTGACCTCTACTTGTTTCTCCTATTCCCTGGAAAGTATTTCCTATGACTGGATGATTTTGCCATTATTTGATTTATAACTTCTGATTTCTACCTTTATACTTCTCAAGATGTTTGTTATGTCAGGAGAATACCCCTCTCTTGGATGCTCATCTAATCTATTAGTAGAGTCTCATGAACTCTAATCCACCATTTTCCTAGTCATCTTCGATCTTCTTCTTCTTGCAAACATATCATGTTAGATAATCAAATATAAACATAATCAACATACCTCAATGAAGCTAAGGGGAGGATATCTCGTCTGCAAAATCAACTAGATTAGCACAATACATGTACATATACATAATCATATCAATATATTGACATCATGCATGATAACACCAATTGGATATAATGACCTCATGCATGACAACCATAAACATGACAATTCTTGCATAACAACCACATAGTCATGGACATGCATGCATAACACATTCTACCCATTTAATCCAAGTATTTGAGCCATGCTCTAATACAACCCTATAGCGCCACCTCCCACATTTACCCACTTTCACTTGCTAGCCCAGGTAAAAATAAGATGAGGGCTACTATGACATGACCTAATCTCCTAAGTACAGTTAAGGAAGTGGACTTGACAAATTGAAACTTTATTGACCTTCCTCACAAGCTACAGGACACCCAGGAGATAAACAACCACTCTTAGTTCCCAAACCCTAAGTTGGAATGCTTTTGTAGTGATATGGGCTCCCAATCACATGCATGACAAGGAATCTGTGCAATTGAGGACCTCTAACCGCATGCATAAGCCTAACAGGTAGCAGTTGTGACCTAAATTATTTATTTCAGAGGGTGTAGTCCCAAATTTTAAACCTAAGTTCCAGGTCAGCCTCCAGACCACTTCCCAGAACTTAGTGAGAGTTTCTAGAATGATAAATAACGTCAGGACAAAGCCATTCATACAAAACTTGATCAAGGACTTGACCTAACCAAGCCTAACCATGATATTCATTTCTTTAAACATATTGAGAACATGTAATCTACAAGTCATGAATGCATATCTGAACATAGGGGTCTGATACTTATCTGAGAATCATCAAGAAGGTCTAATTCCCTCTCAAAATAGTTGCAATAACCTTTATTATCTCACGCATTCATTAACCATTCATCAACTAATCAAAACATGTCAAGATCCATCACTATAACGTGTTATGAAGCTATGCTTATAGCCAACATAACAAAGATGGAACAATCATCAAAGCCACATAATAACAAGCACAAGTACTCATGAAATGAAATAAGGGCTATTATTAACATATGAAAAAGCCAACCAAGTCAAGGAATTCCATGTACCACCCAACCATAGTGATCCGGATTTAAACAGGAATGCAACAAATTACAGAGATAACCATATACACAAAGATGCAGCAGAAATAATACTTCATTTCATTAATGGAAAATACTGAAACATGCTTACAATCAGAAATGGAAATAAACTAGCTAGGGCGATGGTAGCTTATCTCTGAGAAGAGATGTGATGGCTACATCCCTCTGAAATGTATTACAATGAGGCTCGAAGGCCTATTTATTGTTGAGAAGCAATGAAAAACCCTTAACATTCCAAAACCTAACCCTAGGAGATGAAACGCCAAACTGTGGGCCCCGTTTGGGGGTAAGTTGGTACATCAACTTCCCGGGGTCGTAACTTTAGCATCTGATCTCCGTTTGACGCGTAAAATAGCTCATTAGAAAGATCTATTCGAGCACTATCATTGTTGGAATGGCAACACCGATCCATGTTCCATGGACCCGTGTTGCCCCTGGAATCCCAAAAAACGTCGTTTAGGGCCTCAAAACGGCTCCGGAAGTTCAGGACCCGAAAAACTGCCAAAAATAGTAATTTGTGCTACAATTAAGGAAACTGAAAATGCTGAGAAAGACAATGGTGGGGGTCCATGTGGACTTGGCAGGTGGCCACCAATATCCACCTGGATCATTCCTCCCCCCTTAGGAAGCAATGGTCCCCATTGCGTTGAGCTTCTCCATGAGATGAGGAAACTTCTGCTGAACCTGTTCCCTGGTGAACCACTTGCCCTGCTGAAGGAGTTGGCCTGCTTTGACAACTCGATACAGTTGAATATTCTGTTGGCGAGTGTTCTTGATCTGTGTGTCCATGATCCGATCAGTTGCAGCTTGTTCCATGCAATCTGGATTTAATTCTGTGGGTTGGAGATGTTCTGCAATGTCGGATGTGTCTAGTAATGGTGGAAAGTATGGCCGAAGGCGGTCCACATTGAACACTGGGTGCAGGCCAAGGAATGGGGGAATGCTGAGCTCAAATGCATTGTCTCCCATAGCCTTAGTAATGGTGTAAGGACCATATCGGAGTGGTCTTAATTTCCGATAGGCTCCAGTAAGGCGTTCCTTTTGCAAATGCAACCAGCCTTTGTCGCCCACCTGAAACTTGTGTGGCACCCGATGTTGATCATGTCGCTGCTTGTACTTGGCATTTGATTTCTCAAGAATGTCATGGACCTGCTGGCGAATATGTTGGATGCGCTCAATGAAGCTGGTGGCCTTATCTGTTTCGGACTGGACATGAGCTGAATTCATGTGAGTAGCTGCAAGTGGCATGGCCACATCAATGGGGCATAGTGGCTGGAATCCCAACCCCACCTGAAAAGGGCTATGGCCAGTGGAGATGTGAAGAGCTCGGTTTAGCTGTGCTGAACATAGGGGAGGCTCTCGTCCCATGTGCGTGGATGCTTTGAGTTATACATGCGCAGAATGTGCACAATCATCCTATTGACAACCTCTGTCTGGCCATCAGTTTGAGGATGGAAGGCTGTGGACTTCGTGAGTTTGGTGTCCAGCATTGCCCAGAGACTGGACCAAAATGTGCTGAGAAACCGACTGTCCCGATCTGAGATGATAGACTGTGGGATCCCAAAGTGCACCCACACTCGTTCGAAGAAGAGTTTAGCAGTGGCTTCTGCTGTGATATTCTTCTTGCAGGCCATCATAATGGCCATCTTTGAGAACCGGTCGACGACCACAAACACACAGTCATTTCCATGCTTAGTGGAAGGAAGGCCTGACATGTAATCCATGGAGATGGATTCCCAAGGTCGACTAGGGGTAGGCAACGGGGTATAGAGGCCGTGCTTCTTAATGGCCAGTTTGGCAATGGCACAGGCAGTACATGATCAGATGTACTTCCCAACATCCTGTCGAAGATTCGGCCAATAGAAATAGTTTTGCAGTACTGCCACTGTTTTCTCGACCACGAAATGCCCAGTAGCCCGACTGTAGTGTGCTTCCCAAATCATCTTGGCACGCTCACTTGAAGGAACACAAAGGTGACCGAGGTGGCATAATAGGGCATCCTGGAGGTGAAAATCTACAACCTTCCGACCCTCCAAGAGTGTCTGGTATGTGTGGCCGAATTCTGGGTCGCTTTTGTAGAGAAGTGGCCAATCA
>APFE030473685.1:0-12096 GCA_000404065.3 Pinus taeda | reverse complement strand
AATAGAATTGAATTACTAGTTTTATTTATCTTTTTAATTCAAAATTATAGGTTTTTTTGATCCGAAGTTATATTTTAATGGTCTTACTCCATAACAATAGATACTTTATGTATAAGCTTTTTCTATTCCGTGCTTTTTACTATTAACAATTAATATCTATTTCTTCCATATTTATGTATTCAATAATATATATAGTATGTTTTCATTTGAGTTTCAATATTCAATAATATATATAGCATGTTTTCATTTAGGTTTCAATAGTAATAGATTTACCTTTCAGTTTGGCATGCATTTTTTAATTTGGAAATGGTAAGTTTTTTATACTAATTATATGTTCACCCATTTCAAATGTGATTGGTAATTTAAATTAAGATGAAGTTAAACTTAATTATATGGATAAACATGTTTCTTTTAAAGTAGAATAGGGATTCCAAAATTTTAATTTGATTATTAATTATTATTAGATCTATGGTAGGACCATTAATTATTTGATAAAAAAAAATTAGTAGTATACGCAAGTCAAACACTGAGTTTTATGTGAAGGTAGTTACTTTTTTTTTGTCATTTTATTTAAATTGATTAATTAACAAAATATCATTTGAGCAAGTTTCATATGAAAGAGTTATGATTTTTTAGGCATGTTGTAATATACCCTATTTATAGATTAAAAAAAACTTGGTAATTTTAAAAAGTGATATAAATCTTCATGGATAAAATTTTTCTTCCATGCTGTCTAAAATGAATATATGTTTAACTTATAATAATAATAATAAGATATTTAATTTCAATTTTTTTTAAATTTTAGAAGCGTGAGATGTATTATGATGTAAATGTTTTGATGTTTATTATGGATTGATAATTATTAACATTTACTACTCATTTAATTTATATTATTAGGGAAGTATGTAAGTTTCTATTAAAAATGTGTTATTTTTTTAATATTGATTATTTAAATACATTTTAAATATTTTAAAGCTACTTTAATACAAAAGGTTTTAAATATTTGAAAATACATTTTATAGTGAATTACTCATGTGTTTACATCTTTTTGTTATGGGAAGTGAGATAATTTATCTTATTTTGGTTATTGGATTTGTGTGTTTAAAATTTTTTAGTATAGAATTTTCTTCCCAAAATAACATGCACACTTTGCTTTGTATGGTTTGAAGTGTAGAAAGAATTTTGATTGTTTTTTGCTTCTTGCTTGGCCTTGCTCTTTTTTATTTTTTTTCGAAAGTTTAGATATGTTTTATGAATCTTTTTTTAGTTTCTATACAGTGTTTAATAACTAAAAGTTCATCTTAGAAGAATGGAAATTCATGTTTAAAAGAATGTATTCCTTAGATGAAACTATTCTCTAAACTTGCATCCTTGTATTTTCCGAAGAACTATAATTTATCTAAAGCACTATATGATTTAAAATATTATTCCTTTTCACTGAACCATAGATTATGTACTTGACATATATAAATGTATTTGCATGCTATGCATCTCCACTATAGAGTATATTCATAGTCATTTTGAGAACAATTTTGTATTTATACATAAAGTGATGTGTATTAAAATGTCATTGTTCACATCAGTACCATATAACAAGAATCAACTCAACAAGACTACACCCCCCATAATAAGAACTTTTACCAGTTTCTTTTTTTCTACTAGTGCAACCTTATAAATTAAATTACTTGTATACACATTAACCCATGAGAAGCATCAAAACACTTACCCCATTATACATCTAACATTATCCAAATAATAAGGAATCATAAAAGTTAACTAAATTATAACTTTTTATCCCCACTTTACCATGAAAATTATTAACTCAAGTAAATAACTCTTCTTACAATACTAACTTCTCTTGTTAACCCCACTTTCTATTTATATTTGTACAAACAACTTATTGTTGCTTGGTGAGGCTTCAATATGTCATCACCACCAAATATTTCCAAAACCTCTAGAGACAAGTAGTCCTATATATCGAAATCCATTCATAAGGCTAGTATGGATGTAGCAGAAGGAAGACAATTATCAGTTGATGGGGTTCTTCGAGAAAAGGGCAACCTCGAAATGGTTTCTTGATGAAGTGGTTATCTTTTAACTATATAAACATGGCTAGCCATGACAAAAAATAGCCCTTGGGATCTTATTAGAGTTGTAGAAATCGGATGTGATATTTCTATAAGAGACGCTTGGGGATAGTGAATAAATTGCATCACTATTAGAATCTATGAAATCAGGATGGACTTTCCATGCCTTAGACATGAGAGATAGATTTTGTGGAATTGTTGTAGGAAAAAAAAATGATCAATGAAGTTAGTAAATATTTGGGGGAGCGAAGGACTACTAATGGTAGATGTTTTTTCTAAATAATTTGGTCTTGACATTAGGATTTTTAATATATATGTGCCATGTTACAATAGTATTTCATTCTCAGAAGCTCTTATGGGATCATTAATTGTGTAGGCTAAAAATATAATTTTGGGGGGAGATTTAATTTTTTTTTCGGACATGCAAACTCCTTGGGAAGACATGCACATGTAGATTCACTCACAGTTTTTTTTTTGAACAACTACTTGAGAATAACAAATTTATTAATATAGATATAGCACTTATTAAACTTACACGGAGAAATCAAAGATTTGGGGATTCTATGTTAGTAAGGCACCTTGATAGATTCCTAATTAAGGAACCACTGATGGATAAGATAGAAATTTTTAGGTAATGCCAAGTTGGTTTGGGAGGAATATCATATCGCTCACCTATTTTTTATAAGTAGAAGGTATTTCTCCAAAACCGTGGGAACCTTTCGAAATTTAATTTGACATGGTTAAGGAATGAGGAATTTCAAAGCATTGCTAAACAAGTATGGCAGGATAGATCAGAGATTGATATAAGGTCATTGGAAGAGCACCTAGATGGAAACCTTATTTGCCTTAAGCAGAGGATGATAGAATGGGAAAAGGAAAAGAAAAAAAGGAAGAGGAGTCCCTCAACAATATTGAATTTGAATTAGCTAGGTTAGAAGACCCTAACAATTGTGGGTATGATTCTATAGAATCAAACTTATATATCATAAACTAGAAGTAGAGAAAATCAAGATATTAAAGGAAAAGGAAGAAACATGGAGACTTAAGATTAGAGCTCTCTAGCTCTAAGAGGGAGATGATAATACCAAATTTTTCCAACAACACACAAGAGGTTGGAAAGCTTTTAACACTAGATGGTTCTCAGAGCATGAGGAGGGATCCTCATTGCATTATTTTAGGATATTAATGAATCTGGGTATACAACACTTTGGATATATGTTCAAATCACCACGTGAGGCATCTCTGGTAGAGATTATAAATATAGCTAGAAACATTCCACGATTTTTTAATGAGGAAGTAAATAAAGATTTCAATATTCCAGTGACTATCAGGAACTAGCGTCTGTACTGAACTAGTCTAAAAAAGACAAGAGTCCTGGTATCGATGGATGGCATGTGGAATTTTACCTTGCATTCTTTGATCTTATAGGTCAAGATCTACTAAGGTTAATTGAGAACTGTAGGAAGAATGGGAGAATATACCATGTATTCAATGTTATGTTCACAACCTTAATTCCTAAATATGATAATCCTAGAACCTTTAACAATATTCAACCTATTTATCTGTGTAATTTCATCTATAATATCATTGGGAAGATCACTAAAAACTCATTGATTCTATTTTATCACAACATATTTCTAAGAAACAATTCTCTTTCTTTGAAAATTGTCATATTCATGAAGCAATTGGTATTAGAAAGGAAGTTCTTCACTCCTTAAAAGTTAATAATCTAAAGGGAATGATCTTAAATATAGAACTCTCCAAAGCATATGATAGGACCAATTGGTTGTACATATAGATTCTCTTGACTCACTTAGCTTTTCAATATGATTTCATTAACTCGATAATGTGTTGTATTACCTTTGTTTCGTACAACATTCTCATAAATTGATTTGCAACAATTTCTTTCCACGTGGAACACCACCTCAGGAATAGATGCTCCTTATCACCTGTCTTATTATTGGTGGTCATGGAGGGACTGAGTAGATTGATATATGAGGAAAGGAATCAGGGGAGGTTTAAAGGTGTGAAAATTGTTGCAAATTTCAGCTTGAATCATATACTCTTTGTAGATGATTCTCTCATATTTCTAAATCGGGCTATCAGTGATACCACTATTCTCAAACTTAATCTCAAAATATTCTACAAGGCTATAGGGATGGAGATTAATCAGGAAAAATCCACCTTATCTACTATGATATGCACATAGTACAAACTAATCTATGCAAAACATAGATTTCCATATAAGCATTTGGTTTTTGAAGATGATCTAAAGTATTTGGGATATTAGCTCAAATAAAATTGTGGTTTGGATGTGGTTAGTAGTAAATATTGACAGAAGAATTAATCTATGGTATCATTGTTGGTTATCTATGGTGGGTCAACTAGTTCTCATCAAATATGTGTTGGAGGCCATCCCTATACACTAGATTTTTTATCTGGATCCCAAAAGGAATTAATCACAAAATACAAAAGATTTGTTCTAGATTTCTCTAGAGATGGAATAAGGAAGGTGAAAATTTTTCTTGGGTAAGATGGGATCTCATTTCTATTCCCAAAAAACGGGGAGGGTGAGGGATGAAGAACCTTACATATTTTCCAAAGAATTACAGCAAAAATAGGATGGCATCTCATAAATTAAAACAATTTATGGTGAGAGGTAGTAACGAGCAAATAAATTAGTCCACATCATATTAAGGATTGATGAGAATGCCTAGATGGAACAGGTCAGACATCTCTAGGATTTGGTGATATGCCTTAAATTCCTTTGAATATATGAGAGCAAATTTCTCATAGAGAATAGGATCTAGTGAGAAGGTTCGTCTTCGCATGGAAGTGTGGTTAGGAAATGGAAATGCACATATCCTTCCCCTAAGTATTACACAAATCTTGGAGGTATGTGTTATAAGGACTTTAGATGAAATTGTAGACGAAGAAAATTCTTCTATATTTGGTCAAAAATGAAAATTTGCAAAGGAACTTCAAATACTGATCCAATGGGATCAGGATTGGGATATCTATAAGAATTATCTCTTGGAGGAACATGTAAGAATACAAGAGCGGGAGGGTGGATTAATTCGAGCTCTATCTGCTCATGGAGGATACACTTCAAAAGAAGGTTTTCCTTCATTTTTTCTCATCGTTGAACCTACCAACAATGTCTAATGGTGGTGTCTACTTTGGAAATTTAAAAGGTCTGAAAAAATAACTATATATATATATATATAATATATACTTGGTGTTCACTACATAATAAAGCTCCCACAAGAGACAATCGAAAACCAAGATATTTTGAGGAACCAACTTGGTGTATATTTTTCAAGAATAATTTAGAATCAATCAATCATTTGTTACTTCATTGTTCCACAACAATCGAAATTTGGAATCAGATATATCAATCGCTCGCAATCAATGTTGTGTGTCCGAGAGTAACTTTTCAAGAAACTTTGGAATCATGGTGGAATATAGCTCATCCTACAAATCTTCGAAATATGCTCGTTTTGGTTTTTGAGGTATTAGGTTTGGAAAACACCAAAATATTTTTCAAGATAAGGTCTCTAACTGGACTTTCACTTGTTCCCACATAGTGGCATTATATAACATGATCCAAAAAGATGATAAAAAAAAAAATTACAGGAACATTTTTGTAGAAATCATTGATAATGCTTTTCCTTCAGCATATTTTGATGGATCAGCTTAGAAATATGGTTGTGGTGGAGGAAACTTTATGTATTGAAATGAATATATTTATTACAAGATGAAGCTGGGTTTAGGGATAGGCACAAATAATTATTTAGAACTTAAGATTCTTAGGCTACTCCTTATTTTTTCCCTTCATAAAGGATGCTGACAACTATGGGGTTTTGGTGACTCTAAACTTCTCATTAATTGGTTCAATCAATAGTCAGAATGTCATGTGCATACACTTAGCAATGTGTTGGATGAAATTATTACTTTGAAATAACAATATGACTATATATCTTATCCTCATATCTATAAAGAAAGGAACTAGATTTCCGATAATTTTTCCAAGGAAGCAACACAATAAAATTTTGGTACTCGGATGATACAGGAACATATATGATAGGAGTTCTGGTAGTATTTTTACAAGCCATTCATTGATCATCAGCCACAGGTGGAAACATCTACCTGATTCTAGACAAAACATAGACACACCTCATCTTGCTTATTCTGCCAATTATTAGAACTATTGAATTGTAGATATTTATTATGTATATGCTTTCAGTTACAATTATGCATTAATCACTTTTTGAACTTTATACAATAAGTTGAATTCATAGCCACCAGTTTTGAGATATGCTCCTATTACGCCATCTACAACATGTAATTTTCAATATTTTATATAATGAAAGTTATGATTTTTCCATGCTTAAAAATCAATCATCAATTATACAAAATTATTCAACCCAAATATACAAATGAAAAATTTTATACTTGGTATCCTTATTCAAACATTAAGGCCTAAGGTATGTGAAAAAGTGGTGTGAGAGTTAAGCTTCAACATTGAGCCTAGATGAACTGTAGTATAGGAAATAATTTAAGTTTTAATCTAGTATCTAGCCATGTATATGTACTTATGTGAAGTTATTATTTTTTTTTATATATGAATGTGTTTAGGTTTCTTAGAGAATAACTTGATTTTGATGCAACATGATAAAATGCAAGATACTAACTATAATTCCCAGAGTAGCTCAATGAAAGTGCAAAAGTTTATGGCTAAGTGATGTAGTCATAACTATGAGGTGGAATCTCTTAAGTTATATCTTGCTAGTTTTAATACTTTTCTTTAATATTTTGAGAGGTTTCCATATGTTGATGAACAATCTCATAGGCATGAAAAAAATGCAAGAGATATCTATTAAATATATATTAAATAATGATATTCTATATGCATACAGTAATGGATGTCAATACTAAAGACAAAAAGTTTTATGTTTCTATAATATGATTTAGATGACTAATAGTGGTTAATGGTGAACATTTAATGAAGAATAAGTTGATATCATGATCAGGAAGCCAATGAAGGTCCTAGAAGTAGTACTGTGGAATTAATGCTATGGAAGATAAGGTGTTTATGAGCTAATTGTAAAACTCACCCCTATGCATGTTTCTATGCATGTCGTGTTAATGTTATGAGTATACTTCTCCTTGGGTTTCCTTTTGGAAGGATGGAGCCTTATAGGGAGTAGTGTAGGGACAAGTTTTTAAGTTTAAGATATTGAGACCACTAAGAACCCCAAATATAGTTGAGACTTCTATAATTCACAGGGATCTGAAATGTCATTTTCCAACCCTACTTGCAAAATTTGGATGGATAGTGGCATTTCATGAGGGACTGCTATGATAAAAAAGGGGGGTAAACTAACTTTGGTTGAGTGGGATAATGGAGGATGTGATCCTATTAGTTGGAGGATTGTAGATTTGATTCTTTTATCTAAGGGCTTAGAGGATACCTAAACATTGTAATAAATCAGGGACTCATAGACCAATAGGACTCTAGACATCCCTGGTCAGTCATTATGTGTTGATGGGTGATGTGATCATGTTAGTTGGAGGTTGCTAGGTTGGTACCTTGACCTTTTTTATGTTCCATATGGGTTATGTATCATACTTGGCTCTAGGTAGGCCAATTTTTTTGTGGATTCATGGCCCAATGTAAGAATAACTCACTTTTGAACAAAAAAGGAGTAGCAGAGAATACGTGTAAGAGAAAATAAGAGGGTTTTTTACCAGTGAATTTGTTTTTTCTAGATAAGTTTTATAATTATTGATTATGGCTCTGGAATTCTATGCACACTGAAATAATTTTTTAAATTCATGATAAAGTGCATGACATGAGTATATGCTTGTGAGAATACACAATCGAATGATCATTTTTTAAGACAATTGTACTAATTTCATGTGTTTTGAGATAGTTGATATGAATAAGAGTGCGAAGAGGATGTACCCAAGAACTATTACAAAGAATAAATCGAGAGTTTCATTGGAGGGCATATGTGGATAAAGGATCAGTAAAGGATGGATTTACTAGTTTGATATAAACTGAATGGATAGTGAGGTTACAACTATGAAAATTGATTAGGAAAGGAGTTTCCCTTTACTAGAAATTGTTCTTAGCTCATATAGCTTATTTATGAAAATAACATGAATGTATGAATGGGAAGAAAACATAAATTGGTATATGCTATGCTTTGAGTGAGACAATAAGATTACCTAATGAGCCCCATCTCACATGGAATTATTGTATGGGAAGTATGTTAGAGTGATTACTTTTTCTTAACTATGACATCAAATAAGGTAGTGTTTTATGCTTATGCTTATAATGCTTGTCATGTGAATGATTGAAAACAAGAAAGGATAAAATTTAAATTTATAAATAAATTTTTATGAATAACATTGAATATGTGCAAGTATGGAACATGCATTAAATTTTCTTGGGCCTCACCCATGGTTAATGGGTGAGTACCATGGTTGTTTAGCTCTTTTCATGGACATTTTTGACACTACCCCTTGTCACTATTTTTTTAAACCATAATGGTAGTCTCCCTTAGTAGAAGGTGAGAGTTTGAGCTTATGAAGGGAATGGCTTCCAGGTCTAAAGTTTATCATAGGAACTGAAACCATTAACCATTCTTAGTTTGTTGATGACATCATCTAACTACGAGGGACCTCAACAATAAATGCTAAAAGATTAAAATTCCTTATGGATAACTCTATTAATTCTTTTGGAGGGAAAATAAACTTTGGAAAATTGTATATCTATTATTTGAACACCTCACCATGGAAATAAAGGAAAATTAGAATTATTTCAACACCTCATCATTGAACACAGGAGAATTAGAATATTTTCAAGCTTATAACTTATGGAAACTTTGGAAGAAATTAAATATTTATGGATTATGATCTGGGTGAAATCTCTCTTCTATCAAGATTGAGGCAATGTCATTTCAAAATTCAATGTAAAATTTGCTACTTGGGGGGCTCATCAACAAAATTTTGCAAGGAATCTTGCTTTTATTAAAGCAGACATATCTATTATACCTTTGTTCCAATTATCTACTATTATTTCTCTCGAAATAATTCTCTCTGCAATGCAAAAGGGCATTCATAACTTTTGTGGGAAGGGGATAGATCTGGTATGAAGAAATTACATTTGATTAGTTTGTCCATAATGCATTATTCTAAAATCCATGGAGGCCTCAGTATCACAGATGTTTTTGTTATGAACAAAGTCATCAGATCAATTTGGTTTGGTGATTTATTACCTAAGAATAAGACTAATGTAAGTCCATACTTGAAGAAAAATATCTATAAATGGAAAGAGAAATAAGTTGGAATTTAATTCAACTTTCAATGGGAGTTTTCTCAATTTGTAAACTTTTTACCACAAAGGCTCCCCTCATTAGTTGGGTTATTTCTTTGAAGCTAGGAAATGGGAGAGATTTTCATATATGGAATGCTAAAGTAATGAATAAAAAGCAATTGGAGGGGATTTTGAGTTTCTTCCTCTTAGAGAATTTTTCTCTACATAAAGGAAAGGAACTCTTGCAGATATTTTGAATTAGGTCAATGAAAGAAATTGAATATGCTTGAATTTAAGATTTTGTCACAAAATTTGAAACTATTAGTTTAAAATTCCATCCAATCATATTGTAGTTTGTTATATGGTGATCGAAGTAACAAAACTAGTTGGGATGAAAAATTCAGTGTACTTTGTGAGGGAGGGTTACGTTGTCCTTTTCTCTAATCAAGCACCTACACATTAAGTTCCTCGAAAGGAAACTAGAAAGAAAATGCAAATAGAAATATTAATTCCATTGTTTGGATTTTAATTCATAAAAGAGTTTGAGAATGGAAAATCTATGGAAAAAAGGCTTTTATTATCCTTCTATATGTCCTCTTTATAAGAAAAATGAGATATATTTTCCTCATGTTGCTGACAGAGAGGACTTATATAAGTGCAACAGATGAGAAGATTGGAGAAAAAAATACATTTAATATAATATTTTCATGTTCTTCATGATTTGAATAGAGAATATGATAATTCTATTAATGAATAAATTTAAGATTTTAATGTTTTTCTGCGCCTTCAATAATTCCCTAATTTAACTTCATAACAATCTCTCGTGACAAATAAAGGATGGATCAAAATTCATTTCATTACACAAAATATGGAGGGCCTATGGGAAATGTGTGGACCCAAATGATTAACAAGCATGCAAATAATCCTTGTTGTTAGCTCTCACTAATAATAAAAATTGTTTAGTACAAGATGATAACCATTGAGTGCCATCGTATTAAAGAGTTCCCTTCATTTGCATTATAACACAGGTGGGTTGATATCATTATCTAGAAAGGAATGACTATGAAAATTAATGCTACTTGGTAGTGTCTTGGATGTGAGATTCATTGGAATGATTAAGTCAGGATTATCCTACTCCCACACTTCATTGGATATCAAGGAACAAGGCTAATAAATTTAAAACTAAGGCAACAATATTGGGCATTCTTTCTTCCTTGGAAGCTTCCCCAATATTATTGATTTCTAGTTGATGAGGGGATAATTTCCCTTCAAATTGGGGTCATTCCACCAAGATGATAGGGAGACAAAAATGTTTTTTTCTCTATGAATTCATCTTCTTCATGACTCTAGTAATGCACAAATTAGTTATAAAATTGATCACTTAAATGTTCAATTGCATGCATCGTAGTGTGAAGAATAATTTGGAATGATAAAACCTCAAAATAGTGTGAAAAAGGTGTCATTTTCTCTTTTGGAATTAGGGAATAGTGCTCTTATATTTAATGGGAGTGTTTCTTAGTGAGATTAGGAACATTTGGTTGGTATATTTTTTTTAGTGGATATTATCATTTAGGGAAATCTACTACAACCTACCAATTTGTTGGTGGCAAGATTGTTAAGAATTTAGTGAAGTTCCACCTAACTACACATTGGATTTGGTCATAGGCCTTAATGGATCCTGGATTTGGAATGTTTCTTGGTTGAATTAGGGATATTTAGGAAGAAAAATTATGTTCTAGAATTATTTTTTTATGAGGATCCAACAATCACCATGGTAATTTGGTGTTTAATGGATTATGGAAACATGAAGTGTTTCCACCGTTTTTCTCATTGGTTTTAATGAGATGTCGTAGGTGGTCGTATCTAATAAAATTTCAAGCGAGCTCTGTGCAACCTTGAGAACATTGTTGAGAAATTAGAATCACTGGATATTCACTTGAAAAATGTCACTCTTGCTAGACATAACATGAGTGTAATCACGGGGTGCAACCATGAGAAGGCAATAACCCAACTTGTGAAGATGATATCTATTTTACAAATGGACATCTTTACTATTAAACTAGAACATAATGAATATATTGAAACCCTAAACCCTAAGAGTTTTATAACATTTTAACAAACATTTTGTAACTTTTATATAAGTGTTTATTAAAATAATTTACTAAAGTGTTATAAACACTGAACCCAAAGCCCTAAACTCTCAACCCTAAACCCCAGACACAAAACCCTAAAAAATAAAATCTAAGAATTTTATGATCTATCAAAAAAAAAATTGTAACTTTTATTTTAGTGTTTATTAAAAGAATTTACTAAGGTGTTAGAAAACCTAAACCCCAAATCCTAAACCCTAAACCCTAATCGTTTATTAACATTTTAAAACGTTCTTTGTAACCATTTTTAAGTGCTTATTAAAAGCACTTAATAAAGTTTTATAAACCCTAAACCCTAAACCCTAAACCCCAAACCATATACCCTAAACCCTAAACAATAATCAATAAACCATAAACTCTATAAACTAAACCCTAAGCCCTCAACACTTTATAAAAATTTTAAAAGAATTTTGTAAGTTTTATTTAAGTGTTTATTAAAAGAATTTACTAAATTGTTATAAACCCTAAACCAAAAACACAAAACCCTAATCCCTAAACCCTAAATCCCAAACCCTAAACACTAACCCATAAACCC
>APFE030473678.1:874-21489 GCA_000404065.3 Pinus taeda | reverse complement strand
AACCCTTTAAACCATCCTTATACCCAATAAAGATGCACTTTTCAGATTTACTATCTAACTTGGTTCTTTTCTCCTTTGGAACATGTACATATGCATCACATCCAAATACCCTCAGACTTGAAAGAGAAGGTTTCTTACCAGTCCATACCTCTTGTGGAGTCTTATCTTCTGATGCTGATGAAGGTGATCTGTTGACCAGGTAACATGCAGTCTCCATTGCCGCTGCCCAGAATTCTTCTCCTAACCCGACACCACTGAGCATGCTTCTTGCCCTTTCCATCAACGTCTTGTTAATTCTTTCTACAACTCCATTCCGCTGAGGTGTATATGGAGTAGTCTTCTGCCATGCTATACCACACTTCTTACAAAATTCTTCAAATTCCTTACTGCAAAACTCTCCACCGTTATCTATCCTCAACACCTTTATCTTCTTCTCTGTCTAGTTTTCCACCAGAGCCTTAAATTCTTTAAACCTGTCAAAGACTTCAGATTTATTCTTAAGGAAATATATCCATGTATTCCTTGAGAAGTCATCTATAAATGATACAAAGTACATAGAATTACCCAGTGATGGAACCTTCATAGGTCCAAACACATCACTGTGCACAAGCTCTAATATATGTTTTGCCCTTAGCACTAGAGGGGAAACTCACCCGATTTTGCTTCCCATATACACAATTTTCACAGAAATAAAAATCCAGAGAGCTATTACTCAGACCTTCTACCATACCTTTACCATGAAGTATTCCAAGGCCCTTCTCTCCAGTATGTCCAAGCATTTGATGCCACGGCATGGTCTTCTCTCCAGAGACCACTAGATTTTCTGCTCCACTTTCAAGAACCACAGAATTGTGCACCTATCAATAACAGTGCTACCTTGCAGCTTGTACAGAGTTCCAATCCTTACTTCCCGCATCAATACCAGTGCTTCTTGAACCATTTTGTAGGTATTCTTCTCAGACACTGTTTTTACACTTGCGTCATCCAACTTGCTTACAAAAATCAAATTTCTGGCCAATGCAGGAATATGAAGAACACTCGGAAGTGTTCTAACCCTTCCACCTTGCATCTTCAACTTTACTTTTCCACGACCAATGATTCTAGCCTTCTTGTCATCCCCCAAGAAGACATCACCACCATCATATTTTTCATACTCGTAGAACCACTCTCTATGGGGAGTGAAGTGAAAGGATGCACCTGAGTCAATCAACCATGCCTCATGATCTACATGTGTACTTGAAGAAGCCAAGTACACATCCCCACCTTCATCTGAGGTGGTTTTCGACTTTGTAGAAGGAGCATCATCAGATCCCTTTCCTTTTTTAGGAGCTTTATATTTACAATCCCTTTTGTAGTGCCCTTCCTTTCTGCATTTCCAGCACACCACCTTTACAGGTTTTCTTGGAGATTTAGATCTCCCACTAGATGACTTATTTTTGTTTCTGTTCTGGGACTGTCCTCGTACAGACAAGGAATCACCATTATGCCTCTCCATATTTTTCCATCTCATATCCTTCGTCAGCAAGGATGAGACTATTTCATCAAACTACAAGGCAGTTGCATTGCTACCTATTGCAATAACCAGATTATCGCATGAATCTGGTAGATAACACAACAAAATGATGCACTTATCTTCATCTAAAATTTTAATATCAACAAACAATAACTGACTTACCACAGTATTAAATGCATTCAGATGCTCTATCACCAAGTCTCCATCTTTCATCCTCAGGTTATACAACTTTTTCTATAGCAACAGTTTATTCACCAGAGACTTAGATTGGTACAAAGTCCCTAACTTGTCCCACAAAGCCTTCGTCGTAGCTTCCCCTGATACATTCAGCAATTCTGAATCTAAGACACACAATCATATTTTGCTCTTTGCCTTCCAATCCAAGATCTACCATGATCCACTGATCTTTATCCACCAACATATCCTCCATCTTGAGTTTCCACAACTCAAAACTCTGACCATTAAATTTCTTGATCTCTATCTTTCCACTGCTTGCCATCTTCTTTTACGACCAGAATCGATCTCGTAGATATTCCACTGAACAAGGTCTACCACAGGCCCGAACAAAACCCCTCAGCAGCAAAGGCGTCCCCTTGAAGCCAAAAAAACTTTGATACCAAATGTAGGTTTTAACCTCGTACAAAAATTACCTACATAAGAACTCTAAAACACATAAAATAAACAATGCGAGAGCATAACACATAAAACACATACACAGATATTTTCCTTTGGATCCCCAAACCGGGAATACTAGCTTGATTTTTCATTATGTTCATTTCAATGTTACAATACATATTTATACATGCCTAAGCATCCAATACCATGGACCGAAAACCATTGCGTCTGAAACCATGTGCAAAAAATCATGCAAAAAACCCTAAGTAGGTCCACCCAACCTAATATAGGGTCCAAAAACAAAATTTTTTGTGGCGTTGCCCCTGACCCCATAGAGTGGGGTCACCTGCACCCCTCAAACCCCCTGTGAAATCCCACCCCCCCCCACTATGCAATCGCGTAACGAGGGGGGGCTCCGCCCCCCTTCTAACCCCCCGATTAACTACATGGGCTAGTCATGGAAAGAATATAACACAAAAAAACAAGCAAGACCCTCTTCGCCACCCCCAACATGTGTAAACATTTTTCAAACTACAAGAGACCTCCACATAGCTATAACGACATGGTGATATTACAAATACCATCAACATGTTTCTAGTGATTATGACATCGTAGAAGGGACATTTGGCATGTTTGACACGTCCTTCAAAATTGCCAAAGCACCTAGACATCATGTGTTCATCTATCAGCTCAGAGATTGTGATGTCAGGAGTTCTGGGAAGCTTGTCAATTGATCCAACATGATACACACAAGATCTACAACTACGTGAGAAAATCTTAGGCAAAATGTTCTATCATGCATCCCCATAAATCCTACCATTTGTTTTCATTTATAACAACGAGACTCATTTGAGAGGCCCAGAAATTTAGTTTCTGACAGCTGCCATGCGAGAGTCTTAAAGGGCCAAGTGGCAAGAATAGAATTGTTGTCTATGAGCGCCAACCCTCACACCAATCTCTGACTTGGAATAAAATATCATACCTTCTATCAATAGCATACTTTTAACATTCACCCCCACTTGCGAATAAAGTTGATATATATAATTAAAAAAATAAAATACTAACAGTAAAATAATAAAAATGAGTGTGGATTATAAATATTCATTGGTAAATATGCTTGATATTATGTTTAACCATTGAGTAACATATATAAATCATAATAAACAATTAAAAATAATTTTGTTTATTAATTTAAAATTCTATATATAATTTTGATTTTATTGAAAATAAGTTTAAATTCAATTTTTAAATTAATGTCAAGAATAGTTATCATGCACTCGATCGGGGTGTAACAAAAACAAGGAAGAGGGATCGGGGAGATGGGACAAGGAAGGGGGTGGAATAGGCCAAGTTGCGAAAGGACAGGTGAGGGAAATAGAGTGAGAGGATAGCGGCGAAGGCAAGTGGACGGGCAGGGCAGAGAAGGAACAATCCCTGAGAGAAGGAGGGGGGAGATAGATAAGGAGGAAAATGAAGATGGCAGGGGGGTCAGTAGGAGGGCGGGCAGAAGGACGCCAACAAGTGGTAGGGCAAGGGATGCGATCATATGGCAAGAGCAACCAGGAGTAAATGAGGGTTAATGCAAGGAGGTGGTAGTGAGGACGGAGGGTCACCATTCCAAGGTGACGACGTGGGGATTAGTGCAAGGAATGATGAAAAACAGGTGGCAACAAACAGAAATGACAGGAAGGGGAGGGGAATAAATCAGAAGGGAGATCAGGCCATGGACATATGCATGCAGAGGAAGGAGACAAGAACCAGAGAGAGGAAAGGTGGCCGAAGAACGACGCTACAGCCTGCAGACAGAAGCGGAGCCAGTCCTGTAAGTTGCTATGTTTATCCTCTGGCCCCTAACTTCGTAAGGCATAGGATGAATCTCTGCATTAATATAGGAAATTTGTTCAGGAGCAGGTATGAGTCTAGCAGGGAGGCACCCAAGAACTCCTATGATCTTGGTCGGCCAAAAACTGTAGAATGGGCAATGAAAATCCTAGGTAGTAAGCTAGGAAGGGAGGGAATAGATTCCATGATGGGAAATGTTTCCACCACAGAAAATTCTAAAAACAATATAAGGAAGAGCGAGACTATAATGATCCCCGCTGGAAACTCTGAGAGAAAATCAGAGGAAAAAAAGGAAAAACCTCAGAGAGCACATAGAATCGAGAAAAGAGGGAACCAGGGAAACATAAGACCTCTAGGGGAGGAAAAACATATCCATAACCAAGAGTCCCTGCGATGTGAGAAACATCAAATTGACCTACCCTGGTGGAGAACCTATGCGGATGCCCTGGACGGGCAGTTTGCGCGACATTTGTTGCCGTAAGGGAAAAACTTCAAGAGCAGTAAGAATGGAAAGAACCCATATTTTTGAGAGGATTGGTGAAATTATGAAAGAAATCTCGAAGAGCATAAATTCTGGCACTGGAAGGGACACAGGTAAATGGGAAATTGTTTTTTTATTATTATTATGAAATTGATAATCTTAATGGGTATGTGATAGGTCTCTCCTCACACCACGCCTAACACAGTGAGGAAGACAATGAACAAAAAGAAGCAGTCAACAACAGGCACGCAGGTAACATGGTGACTAGGAGGGGCAAGAGAGACAGAAAGATGGCAGAGGGAACGAGTGTCTCGAACAAAGAACAAAGGAAAAAAGGGAGAAAGTTAGGTTGTGAACATATGAAAACCCTCGTTGACGCCTACATGGTAGGGAACCCGCCGGATATCAGAGCCCAAATTGCTAGATGGGAGCGGGAACTAAATGACACTATAAAGAACCAAGACATCCCCATGGAGGAGTGGTAAAGTATGGTTCCAGATCCACGGAATTCTTGAGGCTGATACTCCCTCTTTAGACAAACAATACAACAGTAATGGGTCATGAAGAACGTGGTGGCACAGGCCATGAACCTTATCCAGGAATAAGCAACTAGCAGAGGATCAGAGGAAAAGGAGCATGCCAAGGAAAATGATCCTGTCAGGGTAGAACCCCTAAGGAAAATTGCAACAGTCCAGATGAAAACTTATAGAAACAACTTGGCTTTGGGAAGAATTGAACAAACACTACAAGAAATGAAGAGGAGTGAGATGCTTGGCTCCAGTGCAAAAGTGCCAGCCCTAGTAATATCCTTGGACGAGGACTGAAGTAGAGGTCCAGTACATTTCTGATAAAATTTTGATGAAAAACTTTTACTTGTTTAATTTGAACAGTAGTATAGATAGTAAAGACAATGTTGCTAGATGGATAGAGAAAGACCTTTTCAAATTTTGGACAAGTTTTAATGCGGGCAGGTGGCTATCTGGTTTCCTTCGGGCAGGTAAGCCACCTAGAGCAAATGGAAGTTTTGATTTTGAACAGCTAATATAAATAGAGAAAGCGCCACCAAGTTTACAAAAAAAAAAGAATAGTTATCATGACTATTATTCACAAATACAAGTTAAAACAATTAATGTAATAAAATTTCCTTTATTATTTAAAATAATTAAAATCAAAATTTAATAATTTTATATAAAAAACATTGTAATATTAACTGATACTCGTTGCATACTTTGAATTTCTCAACTATAAAAGTGAACAAGTTACCAACAAAGATTAGTAGTGTTCCATTTCTTATGGTAATTAAATACCATGTCCCTCGATAATGAAACAATCAACATGAACCATTCAATATTTATGTGGCGAGTACAATGGATTGTGGGAATACATCAGTGAACCACATACTCCCCTATATATAATTATTTTACTAATTCGAATAATGTTTTATTGATTCGAATAAACACAAGTTTTAAATGAAAACGAGGATGCCCAACAATTATGGAGTCACAAAGAAATGTACATATTGTTATAGACCTCTCTGTTCATAAGAGTACAACACAGTCGATCGATAACCACATGGACAAGCGACAAGAAAAATGGTGGTGGCACAATTTTGTCGATTTGAAAACACAACACCTTATTTTAACTTATTTATTTCAAATAATGGGGATTTTTTCCACAAATTTTGACTTAATCACCTTTTAATATATTTTTTTTGCTTAAGTGTTCTACAATTTTGCAAGATTTTAATTTCTTTGGATTTATATTTTGATTACTTCATTGCCTTCGAATTTCTGCTAGATTTCTATCGATTCTTGTTTCATCTCATTTGGTTGCATGGTTTGCAAATGACACTCCTCCGAAGTTTGATAATTTTACACTATCTAGGCTAAAAAAATGTACAAAATGTATGTTATTTTGATTTTTGTAAATTATTGGTAAATATTGGTTCCTAGTTAATTTTTACTAGTTAATTCATGTTAGATTTTAAGCTTTTGTGGTTGTTTTTCGGAGTAGTATGATCTGGATTATCCACAGTATCATGTTCATTCTGTCGACGTTTCAAACCCCAAAGGAGGTCCATCATCAAGACTAATTTTTAGAATATGATTGATAGTTCCTTAAGAGAAGAATGTTGCGACCAGAGTATAAATAAATAAACCTAAATCCTGGTAAATTTCATATTGAAGCCGACATATCAATATTATAATAATTTAAGTTTAATTATTTCAATTTTGATTTTAATATGTAGATTATTAATAATATTTATATCCTTTGATTATAGGTTAGTTTTTATTGTTTTAATTAGTTATTATTTCTCTTTTTGTTAATTATTAATTCTCTCTTTTTATTTTGTTTAACCAAATAATATATTTTAATTAATATAATTAATTCCTAAATTAATTTAATTAATTAATTAATTAATTATTTATAAATCTTTCTATTGCTTTTCATTTTTAGTTATATTTTTATTTTAGTTAATTAATCCTTAAGAAAGAAACATTATTGTTTAATTAATTCAATTAATTAGTTAATTAATTTTATTTAATTAATTTAATTCAACATTGAACATTTAACTTCGGTCTTGAAAGATTCCTCATTTTTTTTGTTGTTTTTTGGATTATGTGCTTAATGTTATCTAATTCTGTATTTTTTTTATAATATGATTCTCTTTCTACCTCTAAGTCAACAAGTTTGGTAAGAATGAAAAAGATAATTTAATGATGTGTAGCCTCTCACAATGCATGATGAATTTGAACTAATAGAAAATGTTGATATATCAACCTATGATATTAAACTATTCATTTGCCTTTAGGTGGCTCTAGAAGATGTGAAGTAAGCACAGTCATTGACTATGAAAAATAATATTAAAAATGCCTAGGGGCAGATTCTATAAGTTATCTTTACATTGAATGAAAATTAAAAAATAAAAATAAAAATTAAAACTTATTTTAGAATATTTAACTAAATTTAATATCTTAATTAAAAAAATCATAATTACACATATAATATTTTAGTAATACAATATCAATATTATAAGCTCTTATTATGAGCATGTTAGTACATCTATATAATTGTCAACTCTTTTGTCTTTGCGTGATTAAAAAAATTTCTATTTTTTTTAGATTTTCTAATATAGAGATAGATTTGACGATTTTATGTAAATTAAAAAATTTAAATTAAACTTAAATTTACCATTCTATGTTGTGAAGTCTTAGAGTCTCCATCATATCCTTCCATGCATTGAAATTTGAAGTCCCTTCTAGGGCATGCTCTGTCCTCAAACCATAGACATACATGATTCGTGCACTAAATGATCTCCTCTTCAATGGGCTATGACTTGGCTAACATAGTTTGAAGGGTATTGTGCCTGTGTGCTAAAGATCTTTGGACAATCTAGGGTGATGTTAGTGTTGTAATGCTCCCTAGACACATTCAATTCATCTACATGTAACTACAGATAAGTTTACTGCAAGTAACATAGCTCACCACCATGTATTATCACTCACACGATGCATTATAGCTTTAATCCAAAGAAAAAAATATTTTTCTCCCGCATACTATTGCTAATTCAGTCTCCCTTGGTTTTATGTAAGCAAGGTTCTTATACCATGTAGAAAATCCCCGAAACCTTGCAACTTCTAATGAGAGCAAAGTGATATGCAAAATACACAATATTTCTCTACCAAAATTCCACGGAAAGTAAACAATGAATAAGAGCACAATCACACATAGAACACAAAATATATCTAGGGAATCCAACTCGGAAAAACCTCTCTTTCTTGTATAAAATCAACTGAGCAATCTCATCTATTACAAAGAGTCTGCTTCAAGCCTGAAGCTCCCTGCAATACTGATCAACTGTCTCATCCTCAAGCTTGTACACAAAATCCTATATGGAATAATGATTACAATTGTGCCTTCATCCAATCTCAATAGGTAATTCAAATTGCATGACCTACTAGGGCTAATTTTAGTAGTTGCAACTAATTAACTCAGAGTAAGTTTGAGTTAAAAGAAATTCAACTACCCAACTAAAATCATAATTGTCTCTATTCTAGAACTAAAGCCCAATTAACTAATGGACACTAGAGATAACTCAACTAGTTAGCTAATTTTAGACATCAATTGGTCCACAACTCACTGAAACCAATTTAACTCGAATTAACTAATAATAAACCAGTGATAAGCCACATCATACATGTTAACTGACAACTAACCCGAATTTCTATGAGGCGGAATTCAAATTTGCCTCTTTGACTCACACACAAGTCAAAAGAAGCTCTTTTTGGCTATAATTTTAACAAACCCACTCGTAGATTTTTGGAGCAAAGAGTTGAGGTACAAGAGAGAGTTAGCGTAACAGAACCGCAAAATATAAAACCAGAGATATAGCATAAGAGAGCCAACAAGCTAGTGAAATAAAGTAGGGGAAATGAATATATCAGAGGTTGTAGAATATGCCGATGTAGGTTTTAACCCGATACAGGAATTACATGCATACGAATTCTGAAACACATAAAATAAACAATGTGAGAGCATAACACCTAAAACACATATACATAGAGATTTTCCCTTGGATCCCAAAACCGGGACTACCAGCTTGATTTTCCATTATGTTCCTTTCAATGTTACAATACATATTTATACATCCCAAAGCATCCAATACCATGGACCGAAAACCATTGCATCCAAAACAATGGACCGAAAACTATCCCGTCCAAAACCATGTGCGAAAAATCATGCACAAAACCATAAGTAGGTCCGTCCAACCTAATATAGGGTCCAAAAACAAAATTTTCCGGGACGCTACCCCGGACCCCATAGAGTGGGGTTACCTGGACCGCTCAAACCTCTTGTGACCCCCCCCCTACTACGTAATCAGTGCAACGAAGGGGGGCTCCTCCCCCCTTCTAAACCCTCGGTTAACTACATGAGCTAGTCATGGAAAGGATATAAACACAACTCAACATTCTCCCACTTGTTGTTTTCTTTCCATAGGGGACCACAAGAGAGCTTTGTCAATTATCCATCCCTGTAATGCCCATTGTTTCTCTACACCAACAGAACTTCTCAAAGCTCACAGATTTTGTTAATGCATCCACAGTATTCTTCAAAGTGTCCACCTTTACCAGCAACACCCTTTTGTCTTCTATTATATCCCTCACAAAGTGATACTAAACATCAATGTGCTTTCTCTTTGAATGATATGCAGGGTTATTTGCCAATAAATTTTCACTTTGGTTGTCACAGTCTATCCTTATAACTCCCTATACTAACCCCATACTTGAATACAATCTGTGCAACCAAACTGCTTCCTTGCTTGCATGAGTGGCTACCATGTATTCTTCCTCTGTAGTTGATAGTGCCACTACAGATTGTTTCTTACTCATCCAACTGACTACACCTTCAAATAGGTTAAACACATACCCACTTGTAAATCTTCTTTGATCTAGATCTCCAGCCCAGTCTACATCAACAAAGCCACGAATATCCAACACTCTATCCAATCTTGGTCTTCCTTGGTAGCACAAACCATAATCACTTGTGCCACGCAAATACCTGAAAGCCCGCTTCACTGCTATCCAGTGCTCCTTCCCTGGTTTTGACATAAACCTACTCAATACTCCCACTCCATGTGTAATGTCTGGTCTAGTAAAGACTATCACATACATCAAGCTACTGATTGTACTTGTATATGGAACATGGGACATGTCCTCTTTCTCTTCTTGTGTCTTGGGACACTATTCAACAGATAACTTTACACCTACATGAATAAGAACCTTCACTGGTTTACTATCCTGCATATTAAACCTCTGTGCAATATTGTCTCGACATACTTCCTTTGGTTTAACCAGAGCTTCCCCTTTGTCTAGTCTTTTTTAATTTCCATGCCCAAAATATAGTTTGCAGCAACAAGATCTTTCATGTCGGATTTGGAGGAAAAATGGGTCTTCAAATCCTGGATAATTTCGCTGTCATTTCCAACCAGCAACATATCATCCACATACAAGAGCAGATAAATAACACAGTCACCAATTAATTTAAAATACACACAGTGATCTGCTTTGCTTCGGATGAAGCCAAGTCCCCATATAAATGTATCAAATTTATGATACCACATCCTTTGTGACTGTTTTAACCCATACAGAGATTTCTTTAACTTGCACACTAGTTCTTTCTTACGCTTCACCACAAAACCTTCAGGTTGCTTAATGTAGATCTCCTCTTCTAGATCCCCATGAAGAAATGATGTCTTCACATACATTTGTTCTACCTCGAAACCAAAAGCAGCAACAACAGATAAAAGTAATCTAATAGAAGTTACCTTGGCAATAGGAGAAACAATATCACCAAAATCAATTCTTGCCACTTGGGAATAACCTTTTACTACCTGTTAGGATTCCAAGAAACTCTCCTAGGTTGCATCTCGGAGATGCATGGCAACATATAAATTCAACTATTGTTGCAAGTTTATTGGAAGGACTGATGCTTGTTCAAGCCAGATAATCGATTCTACCTAGTTTCACTCCAGACATGCGTGAACACCCCTAGACTACAAGGCTTTAGACCACCAAATGCTCATAGTTTAGATATTGGTTGAATGTGGAGAATACTAGCCACACCAACATATGCACAAGACCATGTGATGGCTGGCTGCAACTAGTAAAGAAGCTTGAAAATATATTCTATTGATGCACAGACAGGATGACAGCTCTCTTGCAGCAGATAGAAAGAAACCTGAATAACCTATTCAGTGATACATTCAACCATCTAACACAGACAGGATGACAACTATCTACTGCTAAACGTCAAAATATCAAGAACACAACATATCAAGCACAAGCTTAGAAAAGAGGAAAAATGGAAAGTGAGTAGTTAGCCACAAAAGAAGCTTGTATTAGATGAAAATGAAGACGATACGCTACAAGTGACAAAATATCTACAGTCTCTAGAAGTTGAACCTCACATCCAAATACCAACCACCAACCCTGATTACATCTTGTTTCTGGGTATTTATAGATTCACATTACAAGGGAACTTGGCCATTTAGGTATGGAGGGGTCATAATTGACCACCAACTGCATTTAACCACTTGATGGAGTCCCTGAACATGCTTGCTTGCTTTAGTGAGTGAATCTGATTTGTTTAGGTGATGTGTTGTCCTCTTGAGCGGTTGGAGTGCCCGTGAGAAAACCGCTCTCATCATGCGCTAACATTCGATTGAGTGGACAGTGCGATGAGAGCGAATGCCGTCTAATCTTTTCGGAGATGATCAGATGTTTGGGAATGGTCGAGCGGGTTGCTTTATCGGGTGCGACATGAGCTGTTAGATTCGGCAAGGAAGATCAACGACGAGGAAATGATGAAAGGTTTTAGCAAGCGCACAAGGGCATATGGCAGGGTTTTATGAGGGTTTGGGCTTTTGGCGCTTGGGGCTAAGGCCAAAGGGGTTATTTGTCAGGTTTATAGAAAAAACAGAGGAAACAGAGATGAAGGAGAATAAGCGGGATAGAGGAAGAAAGGAGAAAGTGACGGATGTGGGATCCTTTTGAGCACAACCAAGCAGACCAAGCTTCTCTTTGACCTTAGGAAATCATCGTTATATAGCAAAGCTAACACTAGATCCTTCTAGGGATGAGATCCTCCCTGTTAGGTCTCAAGAACCGTAGACCACTGTGTTCATATAAAAACATATTGAAAAACATTGCCTAGTATTCCATTGGGCATGGAGTCTAATTAAGTCTACACTAAAACTTGGTAAAAATAACATATTTACAACATTAAGGCCTCAAGACCTTAAACAACATAAATTTTCAAAAATCACCCATTAATTGGGCCATCAAAAACTATCTCTCCTTCCACACTTTGCAGCATGAAAGTATTGTTCCCCTGGATCTAAGTGTTGATAAAAGGTCCAATCCACAGAGCATCAAACTTCTCATGATTGCCTTTCTTCTCCTTCAGTGCATCCCACTTAAGCACCAAGTCTTCAATCTAAAAGTTATCCATCTTTGCCTTTCTGTCAAAGGCTTCCTTGATTCTCTTTTGATGTGCTGCAAACTTTTCAACCATCTGATCTCTGATTTGATGCACTTCTGCCAAGTCACTGATTCTTCTAGCCATGTCATTTTCCTTGTTCTGCCCTTCCTGCAAGAGGTTTTCCACAAGGAGGGTCAATTGAATTGGGAATATAGCCTCAGTGCCATATACCATCTTAAATGGAGAATTACCTATAGATTTCTTGGTGGTTACCTTGTCAGCCCACAATGCATACTTTAGTTTGGAATCCCAGTTCTTCTTGTTTTCCTCCAACAGCTTCTTGATTATCCTTATCAGGTTCTTGTTGGAAGATTTTTCCAAAACATTACCTTGAGGGTAATATGAGGTGGAATGAACCAGCTTAATGCCCATTCAATCGTACATGTCCACCAATTCTTTTGCCCTGAAGGCTGCTCCATTGTCTGTAACCAATTTGTGTGGACAGCCAAACCTGGTGAAGATATTTTCTATCAAGAATTTCATGACCACATGATGATCAACTTTCCTAGTGGGGATGGCTTCAATCCATTTAGTGAAATAGTCAGTGGCTACTAAGATCCATCTGTGCTGGCCACTGGAATGTGGATTTATTTCTCCTATGAAATCCAAACCCCATTGCTGAAACGGGGCACTAGCATGTATTGGCTTTGAGGGCAGGGACTTCAACTGCCTTTTTCCTTCAAATATCTGGCACCTGTCACAAGATTTTACAAATGAAAAAACATCAGAAAACAACAAGGGCCAACAATGCCCAACACTAAGGTTCTTGTGGGCTGTGGTTTTCTAGTAATGATGTCCTCCACATATGCTGGAATGGAACAGATGCATGACCTCCAGGGATTGTTCTTTGTCCAGATACCTTAAAAGGATTCCAGATGGATCCCTCCAATATAGCAAGTCTTCATGAATGCAATACTTGACTGCTCTGAACTTAATAGTTCTGGCTTGGCTTGGATTTAAGCCTAGAGGAATTTCTAGCTTCTGCAAAAATTGAGCTATTGTAGAATACCATTCACAAGAAGCTAGATTTTCAGCCAAAGACTGGTTCTGCCTTGGTCCAACTGCTTCTTCCCTTTGTCCATCTTCCGAACTTGTGCTTATCCAATTCATGTCCAGCATCCTCCAATTTTCTTCAGCCATTAGTTTGGTAAGGCCCTGACCTCTGACAAGCTTGGTGGGCTTCAATTCTATGTTGAACTCAATAAGATTTGCAATCCATTTATCCCTTCTTCCATCAACATATGGCTGTGTTAGGACATCTTTTACTGAAGCAGAGGGCACATATGCAATTACCTTGGAGTGTAGAATGTATATTCTAAAAGCTTTTAAGGATTTGATAAGAGCATAAGCTTGTTTTTCGATAATATCATACCTTAGTTCAGCAACTCTTAAGGCTTTGCTGAAGAATGCCACTGGATGTTCTGAGCCTTCATCATCTTTCTGCAGTAAGATTGCTGCAAGGGTGTCACCTGAGGCAAATGAAAATATATGGAACTCCTTGCTATAGTCTGGGCTAATTAAAGTAGGAGCTTCCATAATGGCTCTTTTGATGGCTTCAAAGTATCTTCTTGTTGCATTAGTCCATTTAATATCAAATCCCTTTTTCAACATGGAGGTGATGTGTTTTACTAGTTCTACAAAATTAGGAATAAACCTCCTTACAAAATTTATTTTTTGCCCAAAAAGGACTGGATGTCCTTTTTTTATCTTGGTATAGACAAGGTCTGTATTGCTTTCACTCTTTCTAAGTCAATTTTGACACCTGCAGAAGAAACAATGTGTCCAAGGAGCTTGCCTTCTTCTAAACAAAATTGTGACTTCTTAGGATTCACTGATATCCCAAATCTTCTGCACTTCAGAAACACTTTCTTCAAATGTTGCAAATGATCTTGATGGTTGTTGGAGTATACTGTTATATCATCTAGGTATACAAGGACAAGCTTATCCTTCTCTCCTACAAATGCTACATCCATAGCTCTCTAAAATGTGGCTCCAGCATTCATCAATCCAAACGACATCTTGGAATACATAAAATTTCCCCAAGGAGTGGTGAAAGCAGTCTTTTCTTGGTCCTCTAGATGTACAACAACCTAATTATACCCTGAAAATCCATCTAGGAAAGACATCACTTTGGCTCCTAAGACTTTCTGCAACAAATGCTCCATCTTGGGCAGGGGATAGTTTTCCTTCTTAGATCATTTGTTCAGGTTTCTGAAATCAACGCACAACTTGATTTCTCCACTTTTCTTCCTCACCACAACCAAGTTGCCTACCCACTTTGAGTACCTTAGAGGAACTATGATTTTTGCAGCCAACAACTTCTTGATTTCTTTTTCAATTAGAGGGAGGAGCAAAGGATTTATGGGCCTTAACTTCTGCTTGAAAGAGATGGTGTCTTTCTCCAAGGGGATCTTATGCTGGATTATCTTTTTGTCATAAGTTTTGAGGTCATTGTGTATTCCTAGGCAAAGACATCAACAAATTGCTTCATTAAGGTGCAATATTTAGAACTTTGGGCAGTAAACAAATGGGTGGACATATTTATAGACTTGGGCTGATCCGGGCTTCCTATGTTATGCCTTTGGACTGCAAATTAGTCATTTTATTGGGAAATCTTATGAGGCACATAATTCTAGTCAGACAACTTCTCGAGGGGAACTAGGCCCCTAGGTATATAATTGCTAGGCAACTGAACAATGATATCTCGTCCAATTCTGTTCCTTAGCTTGGGTTGGGGACATTCTTCTAAGGTTTGTTCTCTTGATCAATTTGCATTTCAGAGAATTCATCAATGACTTGCAGAAACCTATTTACTTCATCATCATCCTCAAAAACTTTCCAATGTTGGACATTATCAGGCAAGGATGGTCTATATTTAATCTGGACTTCGTAAAACAATTTAGGGGGCATGGGAGGGATGAACATGCTAGTAGACATAGCAAGGGAATCAACAAGCTAATTTTTTACTCTAGAAATATATGAGATACAAAAACTATCAAAAGAATCTTTGAGTCTCCATACCTCATCTCTGTATTCTTTCAGCCTTGGGTGCCTTGGTTGGAATTTTTTGTTCACTTACTGAATGATGAGATCAACATCTCCAAACAACTTTATGTTTCTGATTCCTCTATCTTTGGCAGCGTTTAAGCCCAATATCAGAGCCTCATACTCTGCTATATTATTGGTGACCTGAAAATTTAGCTTAAAAGACAAATGTGTGCTTTCTTGTTTTGGAGATACCAGCACCACTCCTGCTCCTACAGTTTCCCTTGAACATGCTCCATCAAAAAACATATCCCAAGCTTGTGTTCCTTCCTCTTCCATGGCTTGATCAACTGGTTTCTTGAGCTACATTGGGGCCTTGTGAGATTCTTCAATTTGGAGAATACATGGCCCAAAGTCAGTGTCGACAGTGTAAATAGGATGATTAGTGGGATTCTTCTCATCACTTATGATATAGGCCAGTTGGGATTCCCTTCATAGTCTTCTACTTTCTCCTCCAAAAACTGGGACAATGGCATAAGATAAGTCATTTTGCAATGTACCACCCAACCTCATAATCCACCCTTTGGAAAGTAACATACCAAACTTAGGGGGGACATCTACTACCACAATGTCCATCATCATGATCTTCATGGGCAGCTGAGTTGGGGTGACAGCTAAATCTTTGATCAACCCTAGACATTTCACCTTCCTTGAATCAAAGGAGAATAAATCATGATAGGGTCTAGTAATGTCAAGGCCTAACTCTTCCATGACAGCTTTGGGCATCATATTATGACTGGCACCAGTGTCCAGCAGATAGTTGTGGAGGATTTTTTCATGAATGGTCAAGGAGACATAAATGATGGAGAATTATAATCAACAGGTTCAGTCATGGGGCTGAGCACAACTACAGGTTTATCATATTGTAAATTGACATAATCAGTGGAGGCTTGTGTGGCTTTCAGCTCAAGGGCATCAAGGATAGGCTTCCTAAAAACCTCACTCTTTACAAGTTCAATCAGAGGCACAGATATTTTGAGTTTCTAGACTTCTAATTCAAAACTGAAAGGGGAAGGGGACTTGTCAGGACCTCTTACCTCTTGAGCTGGTACTTTGAGGATGACTGGATTAGATGTTGTTCTCTTCTGTTTACTTCTCTGCTGCTCTGTGGGGACAACAACCCTTGAGGTAGGATTCTCTTTGACATTACTCGCTCTTGACCTCAAATTATATCTCTGCTGGTCTTCAATCTGTAGAACAACTTCTCTGTCCCACTCTTGACTGGTTTGGTCCTTAAGCAATGATTTTTCATAGGCGGCCAATGTCAAAAAGGCAACACTACCCTTGTCTTCCATGTAGTGAATCTCATCCTCATCATCAAATGGTTCCTCCTCCATGACTACGTTCTGGAAAGGAGTATTAACCCTTTGTTCTTCATTGGCTTTTTTACTCCTCTGAATGATCTGCAATTGTTCATTTGCTCTTTTGAATGGATTTGGATTTCTAGG
Source organism: Pinus taeda (assembly GCA_000404065.3). Lineage (NCBI taxonomy): Eukaryota > Viridiplantae > Streptophyta > Pinopsida > Pinales > Pinaceae > Pinus > Pinus taeda. The sequence continues at coordinate 4,505 of APFE030473678.1, read as the reverse complement.
AGCAAATGTATTAGGTAGCCTTGCTTTCCCAGAGTTCTGCTCAGCCTTCAGTTTGGATATTTCAGTAGCCAATGACTCTATCATCTTAGTCATTTTGTCTATTTTAGGCTCTGAAGATGAGGAAGAAGAGGAAGCCTCACCTCTCTGCCTCCTTCTATCAGCATGTCCTTTGAGCTTTTCTGCAGCCATGATATTGGATTCCACCTCTAAGGTTGCATCTTGCATTTTAGCCAAAGTAGCACATCTTCTTTCTCTTAATAGTAGGCAAAAATCATAATCAAAAGCATTGGCATAGGTGAGTTTGGCAGAGGTGGGGGTAGGCTTTACTTCAACGAGTATCTTGCTATACATACGATTGAATCTTTTATTAAAATCAGATAATGATTCCCCATTTTCCCTCTTGAGGTTGCCAAAATCAATATGGTAATATAGTAGGTCTTTCTTATCTCCCCAATGCTTTAGAAATACATCATCTAATGCTTCAATGTCTACTGTAGACCTAGGGGTGAGCTCTCTAAACCACTTTCTAGCCTCTCCATTAAGGCTCTAGACAAATACTCTCATCCACACATCATCTTCACTGATATCTAGGTTATCAGCATAACTATAAAAAGACTCAAGGTGTTCTTTAGCAGTTAATCCCTCTGTACCAGTGAACTTAGCTATGTATTTATGGTATTCTCCTGTAGGCATGGCATTCAAAGGAATAGGCAGGACCAAGGGTCCATACCTAGCAGCTATGATTCTTTCCATTTTGGTAGGTGCTTGTGGGCTTGCCATGACTAGGGTAGATGGAAGGGTATTGGTAGTTTGAAAGGTAGGGAGTTGAGAAATGAATGACAGGGCTAAAGGAAAATGATGGACTATAGGGGAGGTTTTCATTGGACTGAGATCCAAAGGGGAACTTATTGAACAAGGAGCTTGTTGAATCTCTAGGAATATTTCTTCACTTATAGTACTAGGCTCTATATTTTCAACATATACATGCTCAGCTACAAGCCTTTCTTGCAGAGATACATAAGATCATTTAGGCTTACCTGATCTTGATGCTCCTTTCTCTGATGTTTTTCTCTGCTTGACAATATTCTCAAGGTCAAGCACTGGATTAGCTGGTGATTTCTGAGGATTTCTCCGAGTATGCTTCACAAACTGAGCTAGAACTATGATGTGGAGTCACTAAAGGTTGGTCCTCCAGTAGAGTCACCAGATAGATGATTACAACCAGAAATGTGTCCAGTCTTTGTCTATCATCAAATCTGGATCTTTTTCATTCTCCCAAGGAAGCTGAGCTCAATCTCCTCTCCTCGACAACGACGCCAATTAATGTTGGGATTCCAAGAAACTCTCCTAGGTTGTAACTCAGAGATGCCTAGTAACATATAAATTCAACTATTGTTGTAGGTTTAATGGAAATATTGATGCTTGTTGAAGCCAGATAACCACTTCTACTTAGTTTCACTCCAAACATGCGTGAACACCCCCAAACTACAAGGATTTAGACCACCAAATGCTCATAGTTTAGATATTGGGTGAATATGGAGAATACTAGCCACACCAGAAGATGCACAAGACCATGTGATGGTCGGCTGCAACTAGTAAAGAAGCTTGTAAATCTATTCTACTGATGCATAGACAGGATGACAACTCTCTTGCAGCAGATAGAAAGAAACCTGAATAACCTATTTAATGATACATTCAACCATCTAACGTAGACAGGATGACAACTATCTAGTGCTAAACCTCAAAAGATCAAGAACACAACATATCAACCACAAGCTTAGAATAGAGGAAAAATAGAAAGTGAGCAGTTAGCAACAAAAGAAGCTTGTATTATCTAAAAATGAAGACGAGACACTGCAAGTGACAAAATATCTACAATCTCCAGAAGTTGAACCTCGCATCAAAATACCAACCACCAACCCTGATTATATCTTGTTTCTGGGTATTTATAGATTCACATTACAAGGGCACCTGTCCATTTAGGTATGGAGGGGTCATAATTGAACACCAACTGCATTTAACTGCCTGACAGAGTCCCTGAACATGCTTGCTTGCTTTAGTGAGTGAATCTGATTTGTTTAGGGGGTGTGTTGTCCTCTTGAGCAGTTGGAGTGCTTGTACTAGTGGAGTTCCATAACTGATAAATGTAGTCATAGGGTCATGCTATTGTGCTTTTATTCCTTGGCCATACTGTCTATTAAACATGGTTGTTGGGGTTTATCAGTGACTGGTACTGGTAAGCTGGTCACCTTCCTCCATCAGGCAAATGGAGTGGTCAGGGGATCTGGACTGCATGGGCGAGTGGATGATATGGATGAGCGGGATGAATAGCCGTCGGATCGAGGGAATGGACGGCGGAGATGGCTCGATGGAGTTTTTTGGTTGAGGTGGAATCAGGATGAATTTGGGTCATCAGGTCTTCAGCGGGCAGATCGGACGGTGATCGGGGGACGGAGTCACGCAGACGTTAGTGGGCAGGAGTGGTTTAGGTCGGGAAGTATTGGTATTGATTGCACCGCTTTCAGACATAAAGCGGTAAAAGGATAGGGTCGCGCGATTCAATTCAGCACTTGACACGTAGCGGCGGATGAGAGAGAAAAACCGCTCTCATCGTGTGCTAACATTCAATTGAGTGGACGACGCGATGAGAGCTAATGCCGTTGGATCTTTTTGGAGATGATCGAACGGTTGGGAATGGTTGAGCGGGTCGCTTTATCGGGCATGACAAGAGCCGTTAGATTCGGTGGAGAAGATCAATGGCAAGGAAATGATGAAAGGTTTTAGCAACCGCGAGAGGGCATATGGCGGGGTTTTATGAGGGTTTGGTCTTTTGGCGCTTGGGACTAAGGCCAAAGGGGTTATTTGTCGGGTTTATAGGAAAAACAGAGGAAACAGAGATGAAGGAGAATAAGTGGGATAGAGGAAGAAAGGAGAAAGTGACCGATGTAGGATCCTTTTGAGCACAACCAAGAAGACCAAGCTTGTCTCTAACCTTAGGAAATCATCGTTATATAGCAAAGCTAAGACTACCAATCGAGCTTTGCATTTCTCCACATCTCCCTTTGCATTTGTCTTCTTCTTGAACACCCATTTGCTGCCAATGGGTTTTCTTCTAGCCGGCAACTACACTAGATCCCAAGCCTCATTTTTGTGCAAAGATGCCATTTCATCAACCATGACCTCTTTCCAGAGTTTTCCATCCTCTGAATCTACTGCTTCCTTCACAGTTCTGGGATCATCATCAGTAGTAGTTAAAGAAAATTTTTAATAGAAAGCAGATGGACTATATCTTTCTGGTTGCCTTCTTTCTCAAACTGATCTTCTCACACCCGGAGTTTGTGGCTCTTCATCTTCTTATTCCTCCTTTGCTATAGAGTCTGATTCTTCCTTCTTTAGCTCAAACTCTATCTTCCCAGGTTCCTTTGGTTGGACTTCATGTTTAATAACATATTTAATCTCTCTGAATACCACATCTCGACTGTACATGTTGGGTCCCTATAATACTAGTGATTACCCCATTAATATTGTAGTTATACCCCTTATTAATATTGTTGTGCCCCTATTGCCCCCATATTGTTATTGCTGTGCCCCATAGAATCCCTCTATTGTTATTTTTGTGGCTTTATATTAT
>APFE030473676.1:0-12636 GCA_000404065.3 Pinus taeda | reverse complement strand
ATTCACACTTCTTCACAGAGGTTTTTCATTCATTGACAATACACTTCATTTATATATATATGTGTGTGTGTGTGTGCGCGTGAATGGAAGTACTGTACACAATATTTCATTCACACTTCCTGGCAGAGGTTTTTCATTACTTTTGTATCAATTAAACCTTTAATCTTCATATACAGATCTAGTGTCAAGATCTACTTGTCAAGGAAAATACATCTTAAAACAAAAGCTCATGGTATTTATATACTTATACGAATAATAGAATAACTTCACGTTTGTAGATCCATAAGGTCCTTTAATACCCTTATCTTAAAAAGGTAATTTCATGTTGTATTGGAGTGCTTGTTTTACTACTTAGTCATTCTCCTAAGTCCAATTTAATACCCTTATCTTCAAAAGGTAATTTCATGTTGTATTGGAGTGCTTGTTTTACTACTTAGTCATTCTCCTAAGTCCTATTTGACTTATTATAATTAATGTGGTGTAATCCATCTCACGATGCTATATATATGTTTTTCATACCTATTTTGGCATACTGTTTATTAATGTATTATCGTGATCGCAACCTTTCCATCACACTCAACTCATATATAATGTATTACCATTAGGTCTATTAATGATTTTGTGTTTTTTCCCTACTTCAATTTATATTTCAACACATGACATTACATAAATTTTTATTTATATGGGATTATTCAATTATGGCCAAATATCTTATGCATACGACCCGTTTCTATACCATTATACCTTTGCACAGGAAGCCATCCTCGTTTGCCACATCTACCCAACCATATAGGCTCTATCAATGATCTGATCTAATGCTGCCAAAACAACGACGAAGATTAGGTCTAGGGTTACAATGAGGGTTTAATGACCTTTCAACATTTGTTTGTGTCTCCTCATTTGTGGAAATTTGATACAAATTGCAACTTCTCAAGATTTCAAACTGAAAAACAAGAGACACAATTCTACTCTACAATTCTACGGAAATGAAATCACAAGTTAGAGACACATTCATAAACATGCAACAAGAAAAACCATGAAACATGAAAAACCACAAATACATGGTGATTTCTAGCGGAACCTAACTAAGAAAAAGCCCTCAAGCCTTTTTGCATTAATCAGATGAATAAAGAAGCTATTACAATTGCTAGCTCCAACTCTGAACTCAATGTGCAAAAGAATAATCGTTCTCTCTGCTTAATGACAAACTCAGGCAAATGCTTATCCAATTATCTGCTCATTTAGCCTCCTATTTCCTTGCACAATCCTCGAGGAAATCAATTCCTAAAAGATAGGAATTTTCTCCTATTTTCTTGTGCAACTACCAAGGATTGATCTTATGACCTCATGCAACAACTATACACTCAACTAGTATACAACTCATGTTACATTGCCTTGTCATTTCCACTTCAACTGAGGAATTCGAATTCCATGCATGCATTAGCTATTTTGGGTTGATTGACCAGTTAACTGAAAGATATTTGAGTTACACTGTTCTGATCATTGAGTTACATTGTTGTTCCACTGCAAAACTGATCTTCAATTGAATTTATCAATAGTTAGATGTCAATTACTTAAATACAATTGAAAATCACTGAACTAGATTGCTAAAATTTTCCCAACCACACATGCATAACTGAACTCCAAGCCTTCTAACTCAAATTTACCTAACTAAGTGACAAGAGTCATGTCATACTAGTTAACTACCTCCAAGTTGTATCATCGATGTGGAAATTCTATTTTACTCAATTTGACTAAGGCTAAAGTCAAATTGATCCTTTATTGCTACATTTTTTAAAAATCATTTTCTCATACTCTTCTTTTGGTCCAACCACTCTTTGCAGCTAGGGTTTCTTGTTGTATTCAACGACACCAATCATTTTTCTCGAAGAGTTTGTGACATGTCTTTTCCTTTCAATCTCTTTATGAGAGTTTTGTTACCACCTATCATATGTTGACAATTTGACCTTGTAATTTGTCGGAATGGAGGGTTTTACTTGTTTAATGCAACTTTCAGATTTTCCATGAAGGTATGGTCATTTTCCTTTAAAAGGGCCTGATACTCAGATTTTATTTCCTTCATTTTTTTTTGTTTATTTCCTTCAGTGTATTATTCACTCATTAGTCATGCTTTTGTCCATTTCCTCTTGAAACCCTTGTAGGGTAGTCACTTGGTTCTTCAAGTGGTGTATACATGATGTTTTTTCAAAGAAGAAACATTGCTATTTGTAACCCAATTGGTAATTCTCTAATAATTCAAGGAATTTAGTTCTATTTATTATGATTTGTTTTGTCACGGTATCACCCTGGTTACTAGTTAGTTTTAGGTTTTCGAGCTTCAGAGTTTTCATTATTCCATGACTATCTGGGAAATTTTTTCCCTCCTTACCTTATGGATTATGGAAATTTCTAGAGGCGAAGATATGAGTTTTCATTTCTTTTTATTGCTCTCTATATGGAGGCTCTTTATTTTTTTTCTTAAGCAAGAGTCGGTCTTTCTAATCAATTAAAGCTGAAAATAGATTACATAAAATACAAAAAAGTCAGAGGAGAAGAGCGCCATAAAGCACCTATCACCCTGAGCTTTGGGAACTGAGCCGAAGGCTCCAGAACTAGGCCAAGGGCCCACCCATCACAAAACACCACCTAAACCTTTTGAGCCGGCTTTCGAACACAAAAGGCAAAGGAAAAAAGTAGGAAAAAAAACAAGTGACCTCTAAAAGGTAAAAGGCAGACTCGACAAGGAAATAGAGACCACATAAACAAAAGTGAAATCCACCAGGGGGTAACCTTTGAGCAAGTAGTCCACCCAAGCTCCTCCGAGTTCCACCCTGAGGAGAAATTAGTGAGGAAGTTATCCCAACTTGCACAACAAACCCTAGCTGTTGATCTGCTTCCATAACATCCTACGACTATATTGAATATCGGGTGGAAAAGAAGAATGAGGCTTCCCCGCCCGAGAAGGGAGACATTCTCACTCCTTCACGATCCACGTGTTGCACGCTTAATGGCATCGGGTGCCTTCCTATAAAATTGCTTTGGTTTTTGAGGGTTTCTGAAAACCACTTTACCTGTAGCCACACTCATATTACCGCGGTTTGTCTTTACCCAATGCTAGCGTGCCAGCTGCAAGACCCACCTGTGTAAATTGCCACGCTGCTTTGCTAAGAAATTTATGGAATTCCTCGTGTTATCAGTCCCCCCTTTCCTGAGCCTTCTGGGTTTGTAGTGTACTAGGCTGTGATCCCTGGTCTGCTTTTTCATGTGGACTGAAAAGCCACTCATTTCCCAATTCTACGCTTTGTCAGGAACCCTTGTTCTAATAGAGCTCACAGTCCTCATTTGCCTATTTGAGACAGACCTCCCTCAATCTACCCTGGGGGACCTCTGTCCAATTATATTTACCGTTGTTAACAGCATAGTGTGCTCCTTCATTAGCTAATATTTCCGCTAATTTATTGGATGTCCGACCCACATGCGTGAATTGAATGGTTCTCATATTCTGCAGGTGGTATTGGATCCTGTGATACACTTGAATAAGCCTCCAATGCCTTGAAACCTTTTCTGGAGTAGATCCATAGTTGATTTTATTGACCGAATTGATCACCAACTTCGAGTTCGCCTCTATAATAATGTTATGAAAATTTGAATCTCTTAGGATTTCTAAGCATTGCTCAAGGGCCATGAGCTCCGCCATGTTGTTAGTGGCTTTCCCCAAATTGCTACGGAAAATGATTTCTATGCAACCCTTCTCATCCCTTATCACTCCACCATAACCAGCGATGCTCGAGTTCCCTTTTGAGGCTCCATCTATGTTGCATTTCTTAAAACCTTAAGGGGGAGGATGCTAGAAGACTTTAACAATAGAAATTTGATGAGACTTTTTGATATTTACCTGAGGTATGAGCCCTTGCAGACCCAACTTTAGTAGAATTTGAACATCAGTATCTAAAGGGTTATTCGCAGGGGGTGATTTGATGAGGGTTCCGATTGTCTCCTTGATCTGTTTTAAAATTTGATCCGTGATACCCTGGGTAGAACCTTTCCTATTATTGAAAATTCTGTTGTTGCGTTCTTTCCAGACATCCCAGATAAGGAAGCTTGGAGCTAAAGCCCAAGCTTTGTTGACTGTTTCATAATCAGAGAAATTTTTCCTCCATTTCTTTAAGGTGTTGGTTATGCTTCCCATGTCCCTATCTGTTTGTCTGAATATTGAAGCAATCCCACTCCACAATGTGGAGGTAAAAGGGTAGAGGTTGAGAAGATGCTCCATAGTTTCTTCTTGTGATTCACATAACTAGCACTTGGAAGGACCCAAAACCCCTCTTTTCCATAGGTTGTCCCAAGTGAGAATTTTCTTATGCTGCACAAATCACATGAACAGTTTGATCTTCATCCAACCTTGGTTCTTCCATAGTTGCTTCCAAACTTGATCAAGGTTTGTGAAGTCAAGCCCAAGGGCTATACGTTTAGCCTCTTTAATATTAAATATGCCTTTATTGTTATTACCCCATTGTAGTGGCCAATCTAGGGTGCTAGATTAGACTAGATTTATTATTGACCTGGGTAAGTAAACTTTGAGGCGTGTGTCTAAAATCTATAGACATAAAGGATTCCTAACTAAGTGTTTGTTGTGATAGGTGACAATACTTCTTTATAGAAGGTTGAGATATGTTTCCCTTCACCTTAACGCTCAGATCACCTAGGTTATCTAACTGTCCTAAGGATACAGCGTATGGCTAGACTGATATTTTAGTCCCCTCACAAGGATGCTGTGCACAAAAGCTCTGTTTAGTTAACACTGAAGCATTCATAAAGAAATCAAAAGCACACTGAACTTTAAATGCATAAACAAACAGAGTCTATGGAGATGCTTTAAAAATGTAACGATGGATCAAATCTCTTACAAGACCTGGTTCAATGATCTAATGATAAGATCTTCAAGCTATCACCATAAATACCATTTGTGAGAATTCATAATTAAATCGACAAAGTCATGAACATGGAAATAACATTAAACAGTATGCGTTCTATGTAAATTCAAAAGCTGCTAAGGAAACAAAATTAACAGTATACCAATCCACGCAGGGCCCGTCCACGTTTCAATGGTACACTGGAATGAACTCAAGCAACGAGAGTATTAACGCATAGACACTGTTGGAGTAAAATCGTAACTATATTCAAGCGCTGAAGATTGCAATCACATATATGAGTTCGGTTCTCAAAACAATACACAGAGATAATAATCGTAACTCTCTCTGAAAAAAAAAATAATACACAATCTTTATCTGCCTTCTTATCTAAATCGAATGTACATTCATTAAGCAGATGTTTCTGCTTTTACAGTGGAGTGATTTTTGGTCATTCTTATATAAACCGATTTCCAAAAAAGACAAAACGAAACCGGTTTGGAAACCATGGCTTTTACTGCCATTGTAACCAAAAGGCTGGGGTTTGACCCAGCATTGACCGCATAACCAGGAGCTTTTGATTTGCTGTAAAATCGATTTTTCTCCATGCATGTACATTCAGGAGCTCGTTCCTATCCATTGATTTGGCTTGCCTGTCATGCCACATGTCAGATGATAAACCATTTACAGGATGTTATGACTTCCTATAACCTTTTTGTTTAAAATTCCTAATTTCTAACATAAAAATTCATAAATTAACTTTAATGAAAACTAACAACTATAATTCTATTAACTAATCAATTTCGATGGATGTAAAGGGGTCTATGGAGGAAAAAGATAGACAAATGATTATGCTTTTAGAAGAAAAAGATGGTAATGGAATGGTACCAACATCTCCCCCAAGCTTAATGTCTTAGCATGTCCTCATGCTAAGCCTGATGTGCTGCCTCTATACTCTGTCCCTGCCTGTGCCTCTACTACCTTTAACAACGCATCTATGTTCTTTTTAGCTTGGGCTTCCTTCTGGATGTGGAGCTCATGCTTCAAGCTCTTGTATTTCTCCTTGAGGGCTTTCTTTTGGGTATACCATTTAGTTGCCCACTTGCAAATGTTAGTCTGTTCAGCCTTGAGCTCTTTAATTTGCTCCTTAAGTTTCTAATTCTTCTGCTGGGTTTTCTTACTCTCAGTTTTCAACATCTCATTCTCCCTCTTAATAAGTTTTTCCAGCATGTTGGCCTCCATTAGTTCTTATTTTAATCTTTCAATTTGCTTTTCCAGCCTCCTTTGTTTCTTAATTGCAGGTGGTGACTCCTTTCCTTGCCTATTGTTGCTCTCAACCTCCATTTCGGCTTCTTGTCCATGCTGTGAGTGAGCATTGCTCTCGATGTCCATCGGTGCATGTGCATTTGATTTGGGTTGATCTTCTTGTGGTTGGGTCTTTTGTGCTCTCCTGGATCTACTTATATAGGTAGTGAAAATTTTATCTTGCTCCATTTTCTGGGCAGCATCTTGTCTCATCTTTCTCATCCTCACACTGCTACTGGGTGGAGGGACATTGCTTGATTTATGCACAGGAATCTCTTCATCAATGTCAAGCATAAATCTTGAGTGCTCTTGCTATTCTTGCTCATCCTCTCCATCTTTGATTTGACTGGAAACCAGGAATTCCCTCCATGGCTTGCCCCTTTTCCGCACTTCAAATTCAATGAGAATCTTAATTATCCCAAAAAGATATAAACTTTTGTCCTCATTACCTTTCTGCTTTTGGATAGTCTTTGAAATCTTGGTCAAGCTCTGCAAGAGGAAATATGGTAAACTAATAGTGCACTGCCCCTTTAAATGTAACAGAAGTTTAATATGGTACAAATAGACTATGCTATATCGACCCTCACACGTAACAAACTTTTGGATGATATACACCATTTCGTCCCATGGATGCATCAACCAACTCCTTGGGACACCCTTCTTCTAGTTAACCGATGAAACCCTCGACTTGGACATGAATTGGGTCCATGATTTCTCTTTGAATTGTTTAGTTTTGAAGTACTTCTCTCCTTCTGGGCTGATCCCTAAGGACTGTGCTATAGTGTCTTCTGAGAATCTAAATGAGAAATTACCTATCAGCACTTTCTCCCCATTAAATGTAAAGGCAAACTGTTTAGTCACTTCCTCGTTGCTTCCATTAAACTTTCCAAGAAGGGTAGCCACTGTTTCTCTCTTAAAATTGCAATTCAGTCATCGTGGTACTAAGAAATATCAAATGTGTTTGGCTCTACTCTATTAGTCATTTTGACAGAGAACTCTTGCTCTAACCCTCTTCGTTTATGCTTATTAATTAAACAAGGGTATTTTGGTTTGTTACCTTTACTTTTCACTTCACACAACTGACCTAGTGGCGTCCTTTGTTCTTCACAATCAACGCCTTCAATGGCTTGAGCAGTGATCGGATGAATGGCCTTGAATTATGGTGGAGGTGGAAATTTGTGAGCCCAAATATTGTGCTTTTCTTTCGTAGCACTTGCTGTTCTCGGCCTCCGTTTTTTTTTTGAAATCATAGCACTTGAATTGCTAATGTGGAATACCCTTTCTACCACTGAGAATGAAATAGAATTTTAACAACCGACTTGACCCAATTCACTATAATAATAACAGAGCATATTCATAGTCCAATGACATAGGAGTAGCTGTACTGGGTTGTGTGAATACCATCATGAGAACGCCGTGAGCATGCATGAAGTACTGGACTGTAATAATGGATAGTCACTTGCATGAGTCGACTTGGTCAAGCGATCATGTTATAACTTGGTCGATTCAAAATCAATGCATGAATCTGTGTAACATTTGGCTTTCTAAGAGTTCACAACCTGTCCCTTGCTCATTGGTTCTTGGCCAACTAAGGAGATTTTGGACCAATAGTAAGGTTTGATGGTTGATAGGGAGTGAATAACAAGGCTGGGAGGGTGGTAGAATAGAGGATTAAAAAAAATCATAGGAGAAGTATGGGGATAGGCTAGAGTGTTGGGAAATGGTAGGAATTAGGAATATGAAAAGAGTGGTGGATATGTGGGTGTTTTTGAAATTGATTAAGAAGTTATAGTCATCAGATTTAACACTAAATTAATCCAAGAATTTAAATGTTAAAAATAAAATTGATAACAATACTTTACACTTTTATTGGTTGATCAAGAGTTGAGTGGGCATGCATAGGTAGGATTTCTTGTTCAGATATGACTAATCTTTGTTGTCCATAATAGGTCCCTTTGAGATGAATTTGGATGCAACAGGTCCCTCTGAGATCTGGAGAATGTTTGTGCAGCCTCTTTGAAATCTGGAAAAGAACTATATGTGTGCAGCTTCCTTAATCTTTGATTTTTGATGGAGCCTCGGTGACAAGCAACCTTTGGATCTCTGTTGAAACTTTGTTGAAGCTTTGCTGAAGTAGCTTGAGATAGCAATCTCTAACATGTCCCTTTTTTGTTTGTTGAACAGGTCCCTCTATTATTGGTGCTGGTATCATGGTCTTATGAACAGGTCCCACTGCATAATGCTTAAACAGGTCCCTCTGATTAGAACAAAGACAAAAACAACTTCTTTATTGAAACACTGAAGTGCTAAAACAAACTTCTTTGAGAATTTACAATGAAGAGATAAACTCTTTGAAAATTTGTAGTGAGGAGATGAGATAAAAAAACAAAAATGCTGATGCTTCTCCCCCACTAAAGCTTTGACTTGTCCTCAAGTCATTATTAAATCGATGAATCATCAAGAAACAAAAAGAACAAGGAATTCTTACCAGCCAAAGAATTGGTTTTCAAGTAAGAATTCTGGGTTAGAGTGTGTCAGAGTCTGGTTTTCACATCTAAACCATTATTAATTTTTTTATTTTTATTTTTTTTTAGATTTTGTTTTTTTTGTTTTTGTTTTTGTTTTTGTTTTTTTATGTTTTTGTATTTGTTTTTTTTTTAAATGGAAATGAAATGAACTAAGGTAGAGATACTACAGCTAAAGGCTGCAATATCTCAACCTCCCTTTGCTGAGATACAGTTTGAAGAAAATCCTCCTTGGTGATGGGCTTATGATAGAGTTTCAACCTATGGCCATTGACAAGAAAGGGGTGACCTTCTTCATCAATGGTAATAAGCTGGACTGATCCATTCTCATGAACTTGAACTATTTCATATGGGCCCATCCAATGTGTGGTAAACTTGGTTTTATGATCTCTGAATTTAGAGTCAAAGAGTAAAGCCCAATCTCCTTCTTTGAACTATTTCTTCATGAGATGTGCATCATGCCACTGCTTCCTTTGTCTTTGCATGAGGAGTGTTGTCTCCTCTGCTTGCTGCCTCATTTCATCTAGCTGGTTCAACTGCTGGATTCTTTCTTGTTGTGCTTCATTAAGATTAATTCCCAAATCTGCAGCCATCTTAAAAGTATGTATTTGAAACTCAATAGGAAGCATTACCTCTTTGCCATACACCAACTGGTATGGTGTAAATCTTGTAGTATTCTTCCACGTGATTCTATAAGTCCATAGTGCATCTTTGAGCTTCTCCTCCCAATTCTTTCTGTTCATTGCTACGGTCTTAGTGATAATTCCTTCCAATGTTTTATTTGTTGATTCCACCTGGCCATTGGCCTGTGGATGGTAAGGTGTACTTCTTCTGTGCTTGATTTGATTTTTCGGTGATGTCCTTAACTAGCTTTGAAGTAAACTGATTACCTTGATTTGTTACTATCTCCCTTGGTACTCCATACCTTACAAAAATTTCTTCAAAGAGGAAATTTACCACTGTTTGTTCAGTTGCCCGGACTAGTGCTTTGGCTTCAGCCCATTTTGTCACGTAATCAGTACATACTAGGATGTACTTCTTACCATTAGAAGTTGGATTGATGGGTCCTATGAAGTCTAGAGCCCATTTTTCAAATGGCTCTAGGTGTACTTGAGGCTAAAGTGGCATCTCATCTGTAGCTGTTGGTCTACCCATTCTTTGACCGCTATCACAACTCTTCACGTACTTCTTGGAATCCTTCAAAATAGATGGCCAGTAGTACCCAAGACTAAGGATCTTGAATGCTGTTCGTTTAGCTACAAAATGCCCACCACACGGTTCATCATGGCAAGATTTTAAAATATCAATTATTTCATCATTTCTTACACATCGTTTAATAATCATATCATAACCAGTGTAAAATAAATCGCCATTAACCCATGAGTATCGAGCACTTTGTTTGATTAGCCTGTTCTTTTCCTTTGGAGTAAAAGATGGAGGTGTTCTTCCTGTGGACAAGTAATTGGCCAAGTCAGCATACCAAGGATTCACTATTGAAATTGCAAAATAAATTTTCATCTGGAAAAGAATCTTCAACCAGAACAACCTCACCTTGATTTTGCAGTCTAGAAAGAAAATCTGCCACCTGATTCTCCTTACCTGGTCTATCTAACACTGTGATGTTAAATTCCTGTAACAATACAACCATCTGGTAACTCTGCCACTAGTTACTGGTTTATTCATTAAAATGCTTAATGGCAGAATGGTCAGTATGTACAAAAACCTCATAACCAGTTATATAATGTCGGAATTTATTCACAGCATGTATGACTGCAAGCATTTCTTTTTCTGTCACTGTGTAGTTTAATTCTGCAGGTGTTAGATTTTTGCTAATGAAATAGATGGCATAATAACAAGACTCCTCTTTTTGGCCTAATGAGGCACCTACTGCAGTATTAGATGCATCTGTAAAGATGTGAAATGGTAGGTTCTAGTTAGGACCTTTTAAGACTGGTGTGGTTGATAACTTGCTTTGAGTGTTTCAAATGCTTGCTGACAATTATCATTCCAGTTGAAAGGTGCATCTTTGGCTAGAAGCTTAAACAAAGGTAAAGCTATTCGACTAAAATGCTCAATAAATCTTCTGTAATAGCTTGCATACCCAAGAAAACTTCTTACCTCTTTTTGAGTCTTCGGAATTGGCAAATCGACAATTATCTGGATTTTTGATGGATCAACTTTAATGTCGTGAGAAGAAATATAGTGTCCTAATACTATCCCTTCATTTAACATTATAAAACATTTTTCGTTGCTCAGGGACAAATTAGCTTCAATACATCTCTTCAAAACTTTTTCAAGATTCGTTAATGCATGCTCAAATGAATCACCATACACTAAAAAATCATCCATATAAACTTCAACACAATCGAACTAAATCACAAAAATCTAATAACAGTCTCTGAAATGTAGTGGAGCATTGCAAAGCCAAATGGAATATTAAGCAAAAGCCCAAGGACAGTAAAAGTGGTTGTCCTGTCCTCTAAGCTATCCGATTTGGTTGTAGCCAGTGAAACCTTCAAAAAAAGAATGATGATTTCCCAGCTAATGTGTCTAGCACTTGGTCAATAAATGGTAGTGGGAAATAATCTTTGAGGGTTTCTTTGTTCAATTGTCTGTAGTCAACACAAATCCTCCACTTACCATTTTTCTTGGGCATTACTACCAATGGGGATACCCACTGACCGTCAGAGATAGGATAGATAAAATCGACTTTTAACAGTTTTTGTAATTCCTCTCTAACAATATCCTGAAGCATGGGGTTCATTCGTCTCTGTGGTTGCCTCACTAGTTTGATATTGCTATCTGTATAAATATGGTGAGTGCATGTTTCAGGGTGGATTCCGTGCATATCGGTGTAGTCCCAAGCAAATGCTTTTTGGTATCTTCTCAATAATTGAATCAGTTTCTCTTCCTGAGATGAGTCTAGGTGAGTGCCAATATTCAAAGTTTTTCCTGGACTAATCTCTATGGTCTTACTCTGTGTGTTTGTAGATTGGATAGGAAAAATGTTGTGAAATGTTGTTTGCAAAGAATGAATGGTGCATGTTTCCTGAAAATTTTGTGCCAAAAGTTCATCTGCAACATGGTATTGGTCATTTCTCAATTCTTCAGAAACATCAGGTTGAGAAAGGAACAATTCTACCAAATTATCATTATTATGTTCTTGAAAATCATAGATTTGGTTGATGCTGAAAACATATTGAACTTCTTCCTTATCATTGTATTTATCATCAAGCCATAAATTGTGTGCTACTACTGGTGATTGTGCTAATGGGTAAAGAGTGAGTTGTTTTCTTTTAGTTCCTCGTGAAATGATCATATTACCCGATCTACATCCTATGAATGCATCAGCAGTTGCTAACCATGGTCTACCAAGCATGATAGGGTGTCCTCCTAAATTGGATTTTGGCTGAAGAATTAAAAAGTCCACTGGATACTCCCAAGAGTCCAGTGAAACAATTATGTCCTCCAAAATCCCTTCAGGAATCACTTTAGACCTATCAGCGAGTTCTAGAACAATTGTTGTGTGTTGCAAGTTTGTGAGCTGGAGCGTTTTCACAGTGTCAAGATTCAGCACATTTATTGCAGCCCCAAGATCAATTAAGGTGTTTGGAATATGTATGTTGTTAATGATTGTAGTGACTCTGGGAATACCAGGATCAACATACTTTTCCAATGAAATGGTGTTTGTCATAAGGCCAGCTAAATGTCCAATAACAAGAATGGTTTGTGGATCAACTCTTTTCCTAGTAGGCTTCTTAAGGCACAATTCTTTGATGGCTTTAGTATATATGGGAATGTCTTTTATGGCTTGTAGTAGCGGAATTTTTATATAGACATTCTTTAGCTCATCTAAAACATCAAACTGTGGTATAGACATGGAAGTTTTGTTTGGA